>NIVC01003351.1:22500-51671 GCA_002269645.1 Macrostomum lignano | reverse complement strand
ATTGGCTGGAGGGGCATGGAGGGGAAGGAAAGGCGGCGGCTTGGAAGAGGGAGAGAAATGCCATAGCCAATCACAGGCTTGGATGGAAGGTGGGAAGTACAGCCAATTAGAGCAGCAAAGATTGCAGCCAATCAGAAGCACTGAGGGGGAGATTGCAGCAATCAAGGCACTAAGGGGGAGCTTGCAGCCAATCAGAGACAATAAGGGGGGAGATTGCAGCAATCGGAGCACTAGGGGGGATATCAGCCAATCAGAAGGCACTAAGGGGAAGGAGATATCAGCCAATCAAGGCACTAAGGGGAAGGAGATTGAAGCAATCGGAGCACTAGGAGGGTATCAGCCAATCAGAGGCACTAAGGGGAGCTTGCAGCCAATCAGAGGCACTAAGGGGAGGGAGATTGCAGCCAATCGGAGGCACTAGGGGGATATCAGCCAATCAGAGACACTAAGGGGAGCTTGCAGCCAATCAGAGGCACTAAGGGGGGGGGAGATTGCAGCCAATCGGAGGCACTAGGGGGGATATCAGCCAATCAGAGGCACTAAGGGGAAGGAGATATCAGCCAATCAGAGGCACTAAGGGGAAGGAGATTTAAGCCAATCGGAGGCACTAGGGGGGATATCAGCCAATCAGAGGCACTAAGGGGAGCTTGCAGCCAATCAGAGGCACTAAGGGGGGAGATTGCAGCCAATCGGAGGCACTAGGGGGATATCAGCCAATCAGAGGCACTAAGGGGGAGATTGCAGTTAATCAGAGGCACTATGGGGGAGATTGCAGCCAATCAGAGGCACTAAGGGGGGAGATTGCAGTTAATCAGAGGCACTATGGGGGAGATTGCAGCCAATCAGAGGCACTAAAGGGGGGAGATTGCAGCTAATCAGAGGCACTAAGGGGGGGAGATTGCAGTTAATCAGAGCACTAAAGGGGGGAGATTGCAGCTAATCAGAGGCACTAAGGGGGGGGGAGATTGCAGTTAATCAGAGGCACTAGAGGGGGGGGAGAAAGATTGCAGCCAATCAGAAGAATTGAGGTAGGGGAGATTGCAGCCAATCAGAGGTCCAGGGGAAGGAAGGTAATCAGTTAGGAAAGATAAGACAAGACTGTGGCCAATCAGGAGATTTAATTTTGTATGACGGAGCAATTGAAACAACCAAAATGAACAGAATATCTAGAATAATGTAAAATGACTCGAAAATGTTTATTTTTACAAGCATAAATGTTTGATAGCATGGATAAAATTACAATAATTACTGTATTGAGGAGCTTAACTACTATTAAGAGTTACTCAATGGTGCTTGCTATATAATATCACAAGATTTAAAGCGACCTACAGTGCACGCAGCAGAGGTTGCGATGTACTTAGTTTGCTGTACAAAACGATGACTCGCAATTATGAAATATTATTATGCGAATATAATACGCGCTTGTTTACACGTTTAACTCACGATCAACTCGAATATAAAGCGATTTAAAAAGCGAAAAAATGATTACACACATCGCAGATGGGTCTTATCGCAAATTTAATGTAGCTTTGGTCCGTGGTCTGTGAACTTCAATGGTAAATTTACGAGCATAATCCCCCATAATAAAATTGCACCCTGGCGCAACGCCTTAGACGACGACATCGTCTCAAAACCAGAGCTGACGGCAATTCTGCCCATTCCGCTGACTCCTGAGCACAATACAAGCGCGCCAATACTGTACGCAGGCACGCTCTCATGCACACGCTCACGCAGGGTGTACAGCGGCCCTGACTTTCTGATCGTCAGGCATGTACACTCTCTGTGCCTTAGGGGGGGGGGTTGGCCTTCATGGGCTGATCCATTCGAGTTGCCAAGTATACCGGATTGGTGATATCCTTCTTTTTACTTCTTCTTTGTGCTTGGCTAACTACAACACTAAAGGATGTATGTCCGAGTTCGTCTACTGATATAAGTAGAAAGTATAGCGCGGCCTGAAAAACTAAACATAGCGGACACAGAAATTTCGTCATTAGATAGCGCAGAGTATATAAAATAAAATATAGTAGAATTAAGAATAGCCTTTAGAATAGACAGAAAAACCGGTACTACCATGATCACCCAATGGATGGCAACTCGCCTGCATGCATCGGTGACATCAGGGGTCGGCAAAAGCCAGATAGAGAACCTGAGAAGACAGAGGACAAAAGGAGAGAATTGATGAAATAGGAGAGGGGAGAAGAGAGGAGAGAGAAGATTGCTATTGTGAAGTTACAAAGGACACGAGGACCGGATAGAGAGGCTTCGCGGGCCGAAGTTTGCCAACCAGACCGGCGCCATGATAATGAAAAGTTTCTGTCCATGACAATCTATTTTGTTGTGTCAAAAGTTCCATAGCCTCACTTATAAGCACTTTTTAGTCTAGTCAGTAAAGTTCTCAACGTTTTTTCAGGTCTAGAGAACAAGCGACAAAAAACTGTTGTAATATTTTTATCTTGAGGTCTGGACTGTCATGTAGAGTCATCACTGATGCATACAGGCTGATAGATTCGATTTAGGTTACTCATGCAGAACGAAATTCTCGTTACTTCTGAACCCGCTACCCCACCGTACGATCAGTTACGCCTAGAAATTATTGGGCGCATTAGCGTTCAAATCGCGAAACATTTCCGAGTCGCGACGTCGGCGAGCGCCGAACAGTTCGGCGGCCGATTTCAAAGACTCGTCGCCGCCGTGAATGCTAATTAAAGGTGACTGAGCGGCTGACGTCATCTGGCTCAGTAGTATAGGAGAGGCGCTGGATGCAGTGGCCGGAAGTGAATATTAGGCGAATCGCTGCTGTCTCTACTACTAACAGTAGTGGGCACGCCTGCATCAGCCGAGGGCGGGCGTTTCGCTGGCGTAGCTGGAATAATAATTCACCGAGCGGGGATAGCTGTCCGGATTCAGGCCGAATAGCCAGTTAAAGAGGCCGCCGCTGCCGCTGGCAAGTGAGGTTGGCTGGCGCTGCTGCTGTTGGCCGCTAGGCTTTGAGTCCATTCGGGTAAGTAGCTAGGTGTACACCCTCTCTCACTCTTGAGTACAAATTCAAGCTGCTGCCAAATGGGCAGAGATGCACCTGAGCATGCAATATGATTTAGTAAACGATACTAAGCTAACATACTTTTATAACAACGATCAGTTTGTCGACGGAACTTTAGAGACTAGCCTACCCCATCCTGACCAATCAGGCACACTCTAGCCTACCCAATCCTGACCAATCAGACACACTCTAGCCTACCCCCATCCTGACCAATCAGACACACTCTAGCCTACCCAATCCTGACCAATCAGACACACTCTAGCCTACCCCCATCCTGACAATCAGGCACACTCTAGCCTACCCAATCCTGACCAATCAGACACACTCTAGCCTACCCAATCCTGACCAATCAGACACACTCTAGCCTACCCCCATCCTGACCAATCAGACACACTCTAGCCTACCCAATCCTGACCAATCAGACACACTCTAGCCTACCCCATCCTGACCAATCAGGCACACTCTAGCCTACCCAATCCTGACCAATCAGACACACTCTAGCCTACCCCCATCCTGACCAATCAGACACACTCTAGCCTACCCAATCCTGACCAATCAGACACACTCTAGCCTACCCCCATCCTGACCAATCAGACACACTCTAGCCTACCCAATCCTGACCAATCAGGCACACTCTAGCTACCCCATCCTGACCAATCAGACACACTCTAGCCTACCCAATCCTGACCAATCAGGCACACTCTAGCCTACCCCCATCCTGACCAATCAGACACACTCTAGCCTACCCAATCCTGACCAATCAGACACACTCTAGCCTACCCAATCCTGACCAATCAGGCACACTCTAGCCTACCCCCATCCTGACCAATCAGGCACACTCTAGCCTACCCCCATCCTGACCAATCAGGCACACTCTAGCCTACCCCATCCTGACCAATCAGACACACTCTAGCCTACCCCATCCTGACCAATCAGGCACACTCTAGCCTACCCCATCCTGACCAATCAGGCACACTCTAGCCTACCCCATCCTGACCAATCAGGCACACTCTAGCCTACCCCATCCTGACCAATCAGGCAACTCTAGCCTACCCCATCCTGACCAATCAGGCACACTCTAGCCTACCCCATCCTGACCAATCTGACACTCTAGCCAACCCCATCCTGACCAAACTGACACTCTAGCCAACCCCATCTTGACCAATCTGACACTCTAGCCAACCCCATCTTGACCAATCTGACACTCTAGCCTACCCCATCCTGACCAATCAGACACACTTTAGCCTACCCCATCGTGGCCAATCAGACACACTTTAGCCTACCCCATCCTGACCAATCAGGCACTCTAGCCTACCCATTCTGACCAATCAGACATCACCACACTCTAATACTGACACGACCCTATCAGCCGGATATGATAAGCATATCAATTACAAAATTTTCTACTTGATCGCAAAGGATAAGTTCGTAGCGACAGTTAGCAGCTAGATGTTTATTATATTATTAAACCAGATTGAAAACTGAACAATAACAATTGGGGCAGGGTACAGGTGTAATAATAGACTACAAACCACTGTAGAAGCAGCGCCACTTAAAAATAAATTGACAAAATACTACTAACAGTAAATACTAAGCAATCAATTTTGAATACCAATGGCAAAAGCAAGCAAATGTAACACTTAATCAAAGCAGTTATTCTCAATAGTTGGGTTATGCAGGACAAGATAAAGATGTGCTTTTTGCCTTGCTAAATTCAACACTAAACAGATAAAAAGCTGATAGAAAAAATATTTAAATTACGAATAAAAATAACTTCTTCAATACAAAACCCGAATATAGACGATCGTGTATATGGGTACGATTGTAACTGAGCGATTTATGTCTAAAAGCGAGCTTATTCTCATGCCTGCAAAAAATGATTATTGGCAAAATTGCAATACATAGACTCACAATATATCATCACATAGAAGCATTAAGTACTTTGAATAAAGGTGCAGTATAGATATTAAAATACAATTCTTGCTTTTATATCAATTAGTAAAATTGCCATCCCAAGTAATTATATCAAAGCCGTTTGACATAAATGAATATAATAGAAATCCTGACCAATCAGACACACTCTAGCCTACCCCATCCTGACCAATCAGACACACTCTAGCCTACCCAATCCTGACCAATCAGACACACTCTAGCTTACCCCATCCTGACCAATCAGATACACTCTAGCCTACCCCATCCTGACCAATCAGACACACTCTAGCCTACCCAATCCTGACCAATCAGACACACTCTAGCCTACCCCATCCTGACCAATCAGACGCACTCTAGCCTACCCAATCCTGACCAATCAGACACACTCTAGCCTACCCAATCCTGACCAATCAGACACACTCTAGCCTACCCAATCCTGACCAATCAGACGCACTCTAGCCTACCCAATCCTGACCAATCAGACACACTCTAGCCTACCCAATCCTGACCAATCAGACGCACTCTAGCCTACCCCATCCTGACCAATCAGACACTCTAGCCTACCCAATCCTGACCAATCAGACACACTCTAGCCTACCCCATCCTGACCAATCAGACACACTCTAGCCTACCCAATCCTGACCAATCAGACACACTCTAGCTTACCCCATCCTGACCAATCAGACACACTCTAGCCTACCCCATCCTGACCAATCAGACACACTCTAGCCTACCCCATCCTGACCAATCAGACACACTCTAGCCTACCCCATCCTGACCAATCAGACACACTCTAGCCTACCCAATCCTGACCAATCAGACACACTCTAGCCTACCCCATCCTGACCAATCAGACACACTCTAGCTTACCCCATCCTGACCAATCAGACACACTCTAGCCTACCCCATCCTGACCAATCAGACACACTCTAGCCTACCCCATCCTGACCAATCAGACGCACTCTAGCCTACCCAATCCTGACCAATCAGACACACTCTAGCCTACCCCATCCTGACCAATCAGACACACTCTAGCCTACCCAATCCTGACCAATCAGACGCACTCTAGCCTACCCAATCCTGACCAATCAGACGCACTCTAGCCTACCCAATCCTGACCAATCAGACACACTCTAGCCTACCCAATCCTGACCAATCAGACACACTCTAGCCTACCCCATCCTGACCAATCAGACACACTCTAGCCTACCCAATCCTGACCAATCAGACACACTCTAGCTTACCCCATCCTGACCAATCAGACACACTCTAGCCTACCCCATCCTGACCAATCAGACACACTCTAGCCTACCCCATCCTGACCAATCAGACACACTCTAGCCTACCCCATCCTGACCAATCAGACACACTCTAGCCTACCCAATCCTGACCAATCAGACACACTCTAGCCTACCCCATCCTGACCAATCAGACACACTCTAGCTTACCCCATCCTGACCAATCAGACACACTCTAGCCTACCCCATCCTGACCAATCAGACGCACTCTAGCCTACCCAATCCTGACCAATCAGACACACTCTAGCCTACCCCATCCTGACCAATCAGACACACTCTAGCCTACCCAATCCTGACCAATCAGACGCACTCTAGCCTACCCCATCCTGACCAATCAGACACACTCTAGCCTACCCCATCCTGACCAATCAGACACTCTAGCCTACCCAATCCTGACCAGACCAATAAACCTTTTGAAAACTGAAATAAAAATTGAAATCGCTCTGCATAATCAATTAGGTACATGAAGTACTTTAAATAAGGTATCAGTAAGTCAGCCTCAATATAAACATGATTGCTTCTTAAATTTCAACAAAAGCATTTAGAAGTGCAACACCTTCCTTAGCGTATGCTGTGTAAAAGTGCATAAGCGTTATTGATACTAGTATATGCGAGTATACAATAAAAGTGCAATAAAAGGGAGAAGCTCACCAACAGTAAACAAAATAGAAGCGTTTATATATTCATCAATTTAAGTACAAATGACAACAGTCAAGGCTAAATATGACAAATATAATAAATATAAAATAATTTAATGACACTGGGATAGTCTCTAACGAAGTGATTTTTAACAAAAAAAATCAAACTAAAGATTAGCAGCAATAAGTAAAGAAAACAAAGTTAAAAAACGCCCCAAGACAGATCGGAATGGCGCATCTGCATGTTAGATTTTGAGTTTCAGCAGCGGCAAAGTAGGTGCACAAGAGTTTATAGGGGTAGATTTTACGATTAAAAAGCAGAAAAAAATCGTGGCTAAGAGTGCAGAAATTTTTAAACTCTTTTTAAGTATAAAAATGGCCGCAATTTGAATAAAAAAGCTGAAATAAATTGTCAATAATTATCAAAACAATGTCAGTTGGCAATTTCACCAATTTTAAGGTCTATCAGTTATATATTAGAGATCTATCTGTTAAAGAGCTAATAAGCACTGGTTTAAGTGATTAACTCAATCTCTTCCCCCTAATGTACATTTAGACCACAGATTCACTGGCTCAATCTCTTCCCCTAATGTACATTTAGACCACAGATTCACTGGCTCAATCTCTTCCCCTAATGTACATTTAGAATACAGATTTACTGGCTCAATCTCTTCCCCTAATGTACATTTAGACCACAGATTCACTGGCTCAATCTCTTCCCCTAATGTACATTTAGACCACAGATTCACTGGCTCAATCTCTTCCCCTAATGTACATTTAGACCACAGATTCACTGGCTCAATCTCTTCCCCTAATGTACATTTAGACCACAGATTCACTGGCTCAATCTCTTTCACTAATGTACATTTAGACTACAGATTCACTGGCTCAATCTCTTCCCCTAATGTACATTTAGAATACAGATTCACTGGCTCAATCTCTTCCCCCTAATGTACATTTAGACCACAGATTCTCTGGCTCAATCTCTTCCCCTAATGTACATTTAGAATACAGATTCACTGGCTCAATCTCTTCCCCTAATGTACATTTAGACCACAGATTCACTGGCTCAATCTCTTCCCCTAATGTACATTTAGAATACAGATTCACTGGCTCAATCTCTTCCCCTAATGTACATTTAGAATACAGATTCACTGGCTCAATATCTTTCCGAATGTACATATAGACCTCGAGCTTTCTCCGATGCCTGGATTTGCCGGAAACACGCTCAACAATATATTTAAAATCGGGGAAAAATTAAATTAATATTTATTCATACATCAGGCTAGCAAAGCATTTGTAGAGACGCACAAGAATGCGGATGTCAAAATACAGAAAACAAAAGCAAGAAAACTTAAGCTATAATAATAACCTATTTAGCATCCGATTGCGACAGAATAAAAATGACAAAGATGAGACACATAACAGAATAAGTTTGCAAAATCAATAAATGAACGGCATATCAAATTGGCTCATAGTCCAACAAAAATAAAGTTCGACGCTGAGTTCCATAATATTACTTATATGTATATTAATTAATATAATCCACAAACATGACAGCACACGAAATGATGCGTGAAACAATAAAATATCTCCTCAAGTAGTCCACCCGATGTGCCGATCAGCTACTGACAGTAGACAATCGAACACTGCAGCCTTAGTCCATATGATGGGCGTGATAAGCCGCGTGCCAGATTTCGCCAGAGTGGCGCAGCGATCCGATAACGTCGCAGAAGGCTCGCCACAGCGGCTTAATCTCGTGCCGGATGCCGTACTTTTGGCACAGGTGTTGCACATCCGGCTGGATTTTGTAATAGTTATGACGCGGCATTGTTGGGAACAGGTGGTGCTCGATTTGAAAGTTCAGGTGTCCGGTGAACCAATCGTTGAATGGCGACTTCTCGATGTCGCAGGTGGCGTGCAGCTGAAGGGCCAGCCAAGGCTCAGCGCGGTCGTGCTCAATCTCCATGGGGATGTGGTTGCTCTGCGACACCCAAGTGAACCTGGAGACAGAGAAAGTTGAGGTGAAGCTGCTGTCTAACAGGTGAAGGTACTAGAAGGTTAAGCTACATAGTTAACTATCTGACTGGTGAACTATCTACGAGTAACAAGTGAACTATCTAACAGGTGAACTAGTTAGCAGGTTAACTATCTAAAAGTTGAACAATCTAACAGGTGAACAATATATCAGGTGAACTATCTAACAGTTGAACAATCTAATAGGTGAACAATCTAACCGGTGAACTATCTAACAGGTGAACAATCTATCAGGTGAACAATCGAACAGTTGAACAATCTAATAGGTGAACAATCGAACAGTTGAACAATCTAATAGGTGAACAATCTAACCGGTGAACTATCTAAAGGTAAATAATCTAACCAGTGAACAGTCTAGCAGGTAAACTATCGAACATAACATGCTAGTTAATAACAGAATATCGGCATGCACACATTCAAAACTAACAAACACGACACTCACCAGTGACTCTCGATCATCCGCACCAGGAAGTAATAAAGGAAAGCGCCGCCCAGACCCAGCAGCGGCCGGTACAGTACAACGATCTTGGCAAAGAACAGGGCCATGCAGGCCAAATCAACGTAGCAGCGACGCGAAATGGCGTGCCTGAAAGTGGCAATTTGAAAGTACACCGGGAACAGCAGCGGCGGTCCGATGGCAAAGAAATACCTGTGCTGGAAATGATAGGGCACGTATGGACTTTTAGGATTAGCCGCAGTCTCTTTCGGCATAGTTTTCCCAACAACGAACAGCGGCTGGATGCGAACGTCGGGATCTTTATTCATAACGTTCGGCTTGGAATGATGCTGATAGTGCAGATGCTTCCACCAGTGCGCTGAGGCGCCTTTGAAATAGCTCATAGTGAGCTGGTGCAGCCAGCCGTCCCATCGGCGATTGTGAAACACCGACAAGTGCCCGAAGTCGTGCTGCAGCCAGCTAGCCTGACTCTGCGCCGTAGCGTACAGGCACAGCGCCACAATGTAAGGCAACCAGCCGGTGCCCCAGAAGCGCAGACAGGCGTAGGCAATGGCCTCCAATGCGAATATGTGGGCCAGCATCAGGGCGTAGAACACTAAGCTGGGCTTGAACAGGCCCCTAGCCTGCGCGTCTTTGCGCAAGCGTTCGAAATCGGTTCGCATAGCAACTAGACGCTCGGGATCGTTCGAACAGACTCGACCGATGCGCAATGGCGCCAACCATTTGGCTACGGTCGACTGGTCGAGATGGAAAGCACGAAACGCTTCCGTAGCGTCTTGGCCAGCGTAGTGCGACAGCAGGCGACTGCCGCCCGGGTGCTTTTGCGCCCACCGGCTCACATCGTATACGGCGTTGTCAACCACTAGCCAGCGACTGTCTGGCGACGTGTGGCTGCGGATCTCCTCCCAGCTGAACTCGTTGGACATTGCGGCTGTGGGCGGCTGTTGCTGAGGGAATATGGGGCAGTATTGGTCAGCGCTCTGTTGGTGGGGTGAACAGCGAGATCTAGGAGTGGAGAGTGAGATCTAGGAGAATGAAAAGTGATATCTAGGAGAATGAAAAGTGATATCTAGGAGAGTGGAGAGTGAGATTTAGGAGCGAAGTGAGATCTAGGTAAGTGAAGAGTGAGATCTGGGAGAGTGAAGAGTGAGATTTAGGAGTAAGGTGAGATCTAGGTAAGTGAAAAGTGAGATCTGGGAGAGTGAAGAGTGAGATTTAGGAGTGAAGTGAGATCTAAGAGAGGGAGAGGGAAATGGGAGGGAAACAGTAAGATCTCAAGGGGGACACAGTGAGATCTGGGGGGAGTGAGATCTGGGGGGGGGGGGACAGTGAGATCTAGGGGCCCGGGGAGAACTGGGAGGGCAGTGAGATCTGGGGGTGATCTGGGGGGGGGGGTCAGTGAGATCTGGGGGGTGATCTGGGGGGCAGTGAAATCTGGGGGTGATCTGGGGGGCAGTGAGATCTGGGGGTGATCTGGGGGGGGGGCAGTGAGATCTGGGGGGGCAGTGAGATCTGGGGTGATCTGGGGGGCAGTGAGATCTGGGGGTGATCTGGGGGGGCAGTGAGATCTGGGGGGGGGCAGTGAGATCTGGGGGGGCAGTGAGATCTGGGGTGATCTGGGGGGGGCAGTGAAATCTGGGGGGTGATCTGGGGGGGGGCAGTAAGATCTGGGGGTAATCTGGGGGTGATCTGGGGGGGCAGTAAGATCTGGGGGTGATCTGGGGGGCAGTGAGATCTGGGGGTGATCTGGGGGGGGGGTCAGTGAGATCTGGGGGTGATCTGGGGGGCAGTGAGATCTGGGGGTGATCTGGGGGGGCAGTGAGATCTGGGGGTGATCTGGGGGGTCAGTGAGATCTGGGGGTGATCTGGGGGGCAGTGAGATCTGGGGGTGATCTGGGGGGGGGGGTCAGTGAGATCTGGGTGTGATTGGGGGGCAGTGAGATCTGGGGGTGATCTGGGGGGGCAGTGAGATCTGGGGGTGATCTGGGGGGGTCAGTGAGATCTGGGTGTGATTGGGGGGGCAGTGAGATCTGGGGGGGGCAGTGAGATCTGGGGGTGATCTGGGGGGTCAGTGAGATCTGGGGGTGATCTGGGGGGGGGGTCAGTGAGATCTGGGTGTGATTGGGGGGGGGGCAGTGAGATCTGGGGGGGGCAGTGAGATCTGGGGGTGATCTGGGGGGTCAGTGAGATCTGGGGGTGATCTGGTGGGGGCGGTGAGATCTGGGGACAGTGAGATCTGGGGGGCAGTGAGATCTGTGGGTTACAACTAGTAGAGGACTGTGAGGGGAGAGCTACAGCGAGAAAGAGGACATAAGCAAGAGAGCAAATAGAATAACAGAAAAGATGGCGCACACGTTGAAAACAAGCACCTATAACTAAAGAATAAAAAACTTACAGGTACAAAACAGTAGGAAAGCCAATGCAGTGAAATTAGACCAACTACTGAGAAGCTTCTAGAAGGAAAATACTGTGCACAGTGCAGCTGTTAGTAAAGATTGAGAGCGCGAATTTATATACTGAATTTGAAATGTATAGGCCGACACCGAACAAGATAAGAGACATGACGTCATCAAAATAATAATAAAAAACAACTATAAAGGACTTCCTGTGGTTTCGAAATTGCAACATTTAAAGAAAGAAAGAATTTTTGTTTCAAAAAGACACGAAGTTGAATTGTGGAAAGAAGCACAGAACTGGTTCTGGTTCAAAGAAGCACAGATCAAAGTTCGCTATTATTGGTCAATCACCGTCGCACACAGCCAGCAGATAACACCACCTTTATGCACGATAAAATGTCACTGCAATGGCACTGCTAAACACTAATAAAACTAAGCAATTGTAAATTAACAAAAACAAATGCTTAGTGCTTTATCCATTTGAAAAATGCAGACAAAAATGCTTTGATATATTTGCTTCTTAATTGTTTGAAAGTACATTAGAAGTACCTGTCGCAGCTTAAATATAACACACAGCCGCAACAAAGGGAAAGGGGCGATTCATTAAAGCGATTTTCTGAGGCCTGGCTGGATGAGGGGCGATTCTCTGAGGCCTGGTTGGATGAGGGGCGATTTTCTGAGGCCTGGTTGGATGAGGGGCGATTCTCTGAGGCCTGGCTGAATGAGGGGCTATTCTCTGAGGCCTGGCTGGATGAGGGGCGATTTTCTGAGGCCTGGTTGGATGAGGGGCGATTCTCTGAGGCCTGGCTGGATGAGGAGCGATTCTCTAAGGCCTGGCTGAATGAGGGGCTATTCTCTGAGGCCATTCTCTAGGCCGATTCTCTAATGCCATTCTCTAGGGCGATTCTCTGAGGCCTGGTTGGATGAGGGCGATTCTCTGAGGCCTGGCTGGATGAGGGCGATTCTCTGAGGCCTGGCTGGATGAGGGGCGATTCTCTGAGGCCATTCTCTAGGGCGATTCTCTAATGCCATTCTCTAGGGCGATTCTCTAATGCCATTCTCTAGGGCGATTCTCTGAGGCCTGGTTGGATGAGGGGCGATTCTCTGAGACCTGGTTGGATGAGGGGCTATTCTCTGAGGCCTGGTTGGATGAGGGGCGATTCTCTAAGGCCTGGCTGGATGAGGGGCGATTCTCTAAGGCCTGGCTGGATGAGGGGCTATTCTCTGAGGCCATTCTCTAGGGCGATTCTCTAATGCCATTCTCTAGGGTGATTCTCTGAGGCCTGGTTGGATGAGGGGCGATTCTCTGAGACCTGGTTGGATGAGGGGCGATTCTCTGAGACCTGGTTGGATGAGGGGCGATTCTCTGAGGCCTGGTTAGATGAGGGGCGATTCTCTGAGGCCTGGCTGGATGAGGGGCGATTCTCTAAGGCCTGGCTGGATGAGGGGCGATTCTCTAAGGCCTGGCTGGATGAGGGGCTATTCTCTGAGGCCTGGTTGGATGAGGGGCGATTCTCTAAGGCCTGGTTGGATGAGGGGCGATTCTCTAAGGCCTGGCTGGATGAGGGGCTATTCTCTAAGGCCTGGCTGGATGAGGGGCTATTCTCTGAGGCCTGGTTGGATGAGGGGCGATTCTCTGAGACCTGGTTGGATGAGGGGCGATTCTCTAAGGCCTGGCCGGATGAGGGGCGATTCTCTAAGGCCTGGTTGGATGAGGGGCGATTCTCTGAGACCTAGTTGGATGAGGGGCGATTCTCTAAGGCCTGGCTGGATGAGGGGCGATTCTGTAAGGCCTGGTTGGATGAGGGGCTATTCTCTGAGGCCATTCTCTAGGGCGATTCTCAAAGACGATTCTCTAGGGCCTGGGAGGGGTGGGTGACTTGATAAGGATAAATTTTGTTCCAAAGGGCAACTCTTTAAAGCGATTCTCCAGATGGCCTGATCAATTCGCTCTCTGGATTTAAGTTGAACTGGTCACAGGCTGCAGTGGCACATTTATTAACTAGGTGACGATGACTCCTTGTACTTTTTCGCTGATTCCTCTTCGCCGCAAAATGCTCCCGACAATTCATCGTCATTCTGATCTTCAGTGAGGTCATCCGGTGCAGCAGCGGTGGCAGCATTGGCCTCCGCTGTAGAAGCTGCGCCATCGCCATTGGCTTTCCGCTTGGCACGCGGCTTCGGACCCCAGTTGGGCGGCGGCTTGTGGAACCTGCGATATTATATATAGGTCTTGGATTATGTTTCTGAGGTTCTGGGAGAGCGGCGGCGGCGGCCCAGTAACTGAGGATCTGGGAGGCTGGCCCAGCAACTGAGGATCTAGCAGGGTGGCCCAGCAACTGAGGATCAGGATGGACGGTAGCTCAGCAACTGAGGATATGGGAGGGCGGTGGCCCAGCAACTGAGGATCTGGGAGGGGCGGTGGCCCAGCAGCTGAGGATCTGGGAGGGGCGGTGGCCCAGCAGCTGAGGATCTGAGAGGGCGGTGGCTCAGCAACTGAGGATATGGGAGGGCGGTGGCCCAGCAACTGAGGATCTGGGAGGGCGGTGGCTCAGCAGCTGAGGATCTGGGAGGGCGGTGGCTCAGCAGCTGAGGATCTGGGAGGGCGGTGGCCCAGCAGCTAAGGATCTGGGAGGGCAGTGGCTCGGCAACTGAGGATCTGGGAGGGCAGTGGCTCGGCAACTGAGGATCTGGGAGGGCAGTGGCTCGGCAACTGAGGATCTGGGAGGGCAGTGGCTCGGCAACTGAGGATCTGGGAGGGCAGTGGCTCGGCAACTGAAGATCTGGGAGGGCAGTGGCTCGGCAACTGAGGATCTGGGAGGGCAGTGGCTCGGCAACTGAGGATCTGGGAGGGCGGTGGCCCAGCAACTGAGGATCTGGGAGGGGCGGTGGCCCAGCAGCTGAGGATCTGGGAGGGGCGGTGGCCCAGCAGCTGAGGATCTGGGAGGGGCGGTGGCCCAGCAGCTGAGGATCTGAGAGGGCGGTGGCTCAGCAACTGAGGATATGGGAGGGCGGTGGCCCAGCAACTGAGGATCTGGGAGGGCGGTGGCTCAGCAGCTGAGGATCTGGGAGGGCGGTGGCTCAGCAGCTGAGGATCTGGGAGGGCGGTGGCCCAGCAGCTAAGGATCTGGGAGGGCGGTGGCCCAGAAACTGAGGATCTGGGAGGGCAGTGGCTCGGCAACTGAGGATCTGGGAGGGCAGTGGCTCGGCAACTGAGGATCTGGGAGGGCAGTGGCTCGGCAACTGAGGATCTGGGAGGGCAGTGGCTCGGCAACTGAAGATCTGGGAGGGCAGTGGCTCGGCAACTGAGGATCTGGGAGGGCAGTGGCTCGGCAACTGAGGATCTGGGAGGGCAGTGGCTCGGCAACTGAGGATCTGGGAGGGCAGTGGCTCGGCAACTGAGGATCTGGGAGGGCAGTGGCTCGGCAACTGAGGATCTGGGAGGGCAGTGGCTCGGCAACTGAGGATCTGGGAGGGCAGTGGCTCGGCAACTGAGGATCTGGGAGGGCAGTGGCTCGGCAACTGAGGATCTGATGGCAGTGGCTCAGCAACTGAGGATCTGGGAGGGCGGTGGCCCAGCAACTGAGGATCTGGGAGGGCAGTGGCTCGGCAACTGAGGATCTGGGAGGGCAGTGGCTCAGCCACTGAGGATCTGGGAGGGCGGTGGCCCAGAAACTGAGGATCTGGGAGGGCGGTGGCCCAGCAACTGAGGATCTGGGAGGGCAGTGGCTCGGCAACTGAGGATCTGGGAGGGCAGTGGCTCAGCAACTGAGGATCTGGGAGGGCGGTGGCTCAGCAACTGAGAATCTGATGGCAGTGGTGGCCCAGTCCAAGTCAGAAATGCAGACAGTTATAATCACCTCAACAGTCCGTCAGCCTTGGACGGTGGCTCAGCGTGCAGATGCAGGGAAAAGTCGATGCTGGCAGCGCCGTCGCCAGCGGCAGCGGGATGGTCCACAAGCAGAGCCTTCGGCAGGGAGCCCTCGCCCAGGTGTCGCTCGGACATCTGCTCGCCAGACTGCCGGTAGTGGGCGCGCACCATGTCCCAGAGGAAGCTGGCCGGGGCGTCCGTCTTGATGGCGTTGCCCTCGCAGTGGGATATGGAGACCCGGTAGCCAGCGTTGAGCAGAGCGGAGCGAGCGACCTTCATTGGCATTGTGCTGCGCTTCACCGCCCTGTGGTAAGGGTAAGGGGCAGTTGGGATACTTAGCATGGGATTCTGGGTCTTGCGGTTTGTCTTGGGGACATATTGATGACATTACTAATGACTGGGAGCCTAAAAAAATTATATTTGTGGGGAATAGTATAAATTGTAGATTTCTTAGTCATTTGCTTGGTTATTTTACTTGGTCATATTGCTTAGTCATTTTACTTGGTCATATTGCTTGGTCATTTTACTTGGTCATATTGCTTAGTCATTTTAACTGGTCGTATTGCTTAGTCATTTTACTTGGTCATATTGCTTAGTCTTTTTATTTGGTCATATTGCTCAGTCATTTTCTCGGTCATTTGCTTGGGCATTTTACTTGGTCATATTGCTCAGTCATTTTCTCGGTCATTTGCTTGGTCATATTGCTTAGTCTTTTTATTTGGTCATATTGCTTAGTCTTTTTCTTGGTCATATTGCTCAGTCATTTTCTCGGTCATTTGCTTGGTCATTTTACTTGGTCATATTGCTTGGTCATTTTCTCGGTCATTTGCTTGGTCATGTCACGGTACAAGTCGCCAAATAGTCGTCAAAGAGTTGACTAAGAGTCAATTTGAGGGGTTTTAATGTCTGCAACTCTGAAACGGCTCTGGGGCGCTTCTATAATGACTCTCGGCCGTAAAGTTGTATCTGAGACATCTGCATCTGCGTCACTTATGAATTAGAATCGCATTTCAAACTCCAGTGGCTCCAGACGATCACTCTAAACGACGAGAGGTCACGTTACAAGTCGCCAAAAAGTCTTCAAAGAGTCACTTAAGAATCACTTTGAAGCGCTTTATTGTCTACGACTCTGGGGCGATGGAATAACGACTCTGGGTCCGTATAGTCGTATTTGAGATATGCTGGAGTCACTGTTAGAGTCTCTTAATTGGGTTTGAAGTGCTCTAACTAGTCTACTGAGTTAGTAGAAAGTACAGCGCCAACACATGATTCTTGGACGACTCTTGTGACTCTTTCGATTCTACAGCTCGCGTGACCGGCTTGTGACGCAACAGTCGCCTGTCCGTCATATTACAGTCGTTTTGAGTCGTTAAAAAGTTACAAGAGGAAGAGTCGCCTCCAGAGTCGCTAGAGTTTTTTGCAACGACTTTTCTGCGATTCTTGTCACGGTATCGTTTTCAACGGCTCCTGACTCAACAGTCGCCTCTGAGTCGTACTGCATCCGTTTGAGTTGCTAATAAGTGACAAGAGTTGCTAGAGTCACTAGTGAGCTGTTTGCAATGACTCTTAAGCTATTCTTATCGCGGCAACGTTTTCAAGTGGAGAGACTGCCAATTATATATAACATTACTTTGGAGTTGAAATATGCAATGGGATTCAACACAAACCTGGCCAGCCCGTCTAGTGTATAAAACAGCGGCGCATCCGGCAGCTCCTCAGCAGCCACGGACAGCAAACCAATGAGCCTGTCTGAGCTGGCCAACTCAAAGCAGCCCGGCTGCTCCGTCTCCGACGCAATTTCGCCAACTGTCGACGCCCGTTGTCGACGTACAAAATCGACTAGACGTCGAACAAAATCAACGGAATGAATAGAGTCCGACCACATTGGCCCGGCCAGCTGCAGCCGGCCGATGCCGCACTGTCCGCACCGGCCGTTCGCCGATCCAACGCCTAACAATCTGGCCGGCCGCATGAGCACCTGTCCGGCTTTGTCTCGGCCGCAGTCGGACATGGGCTGCAGCCAATGCGAGTCGCACTCCGGACAATAGTGCAGCATAGCCAGGCGGCGGCCGATCTTCTTCACCTCGCCCTGGCCGCGGTGCACTCTTAGGTAGATTCGAACGTAGAAATCAACTGAAAGGCTGAGCAGCGGCTCGATGTAGCGCGAGTGCCGGCTGGCGTGAGACTGCACGCACTGGAGCAGCACGCGCAGCGAGGCCTCGTGCATGCCAGCGCCGCGGTAGGGCACGGCGCCGTACCGACCGTAGCAGGTGCCGAAGGCGGAGCCGCACAGCACGGCCGTGTCGGTGCAGGTTACGCACAGAAGCCCACCTGGCCGGACTGCCTGGGATAAATTTACAGTAGAAAGTTGTAATAAAAGAAGTAAGTAGTATACCTAGAATTTAAGCACTCTAACGGTTTCTCAGAATAATTTTCGAAGGTAAGTTCCAAAAAACTTTAGCCTCACCCAGATCCCAAACAAAAGCCTCACCCAGATCCCAAACAAAAGCCTCACCCAGATCCCAAACTAAAGCCTCATCCAGATCTAATACTGAAGCCTCACCCAGATCCCAAACAAAAGCCTCACCCAGATCCCAAACAAAAGCCTCACCCAGATCCCAAACTAAAGCCTCATCCAGATCTAATACTGAAGCCTCATCCAGATCTAATACTGAAGCCTCATCCGGATCCCAAACTAAAGCCTCATCCAGATCTAATACTGAAGCCTCATCCAGATCCCAAACTAAAGCCTCATCCAGATCTAATACTGAAGCCTCATCCAGATCTAATACTGAAGCCTCATCCAGATCCCAAACTGAAGCCTCATCCAGATCCCAAACTGAAGCCTCACCCAGATCATAAAACTGAAGCGTCATCCAGATCCCAAACTGAAGCCTCATCCAGATCTAATACTGAAGCCTCACCCAGATCCCAAACTGAAGCCTCACCCAGATCCCAGACTGAAGCCTCACCCAGATCATAAAACTGAAGCCTCATCCAGATCCAATACTGAAGCCTCACCCAGATCCCAAACTGAAGCCTCATCCAGATCCCAAACTGAAGCCTCACCCAGATCATAAAACTGAAGCGTCATCCAGATCCCAATCTGAAGCCTCATCCATATACCAATCTGAAGCCTCATCCATATACCAATCTGAAGCCTCATCCATATACCAATCTGAAGCCTCATCCAGATCCCAAACAAAAGCCTCACCCAGATCCCAAACAAAAGCCTCACCCAGATCCCAAACTAAAGCCTCATCCAGATCTAATACTGAAGCCTCACCCAGATCCCAAACAAAAGCCTCACCCAGATCCCAAACAAAAGCCTCACCCAGATCCCAAACTAAAGCCTCATCCAGATCTAATACTGAAGCCTCATCCAGATCTAATACTGAAGCCTCATCCGGATCCCAAACTAAAGCCTCATCCAGATCTAATACTGAAGCCTCATCCAGATCCCAAACTAAAGCCTCATCCAGATCTAATACTGAAGCCTCATCCAGATCTAATACTGAAGCCTCATCCAGATCCCAAACTGAAGCCTCATCCAGATCCCAAACTGAAGCCTCACCCAGATCATAAAACTGAAGCGTCATCCAGATCCCAAACTGAAGCCTCATCCAGATCTAATACTGAAGCCTCACCCAGATCCCAAACTGAAGCCTCACCCAGATCCCAGACTGAAGCCTCACCCAGATCCCAGACTGAAGCCTCACCCAGATCATAAAACTGAAGCCTCATCCAGATCCAATACTGAAGCCTCACCCAGATCCCAAACTGAAGCCTCATCCAGATCCCAAACTGAAGCCTCACCCAGATCATAAAACTGAAGCGTCATCCAGATCCCAATCTGAAGCCTCATCCATATACCAATCTGAAGCCTCATCCATATACCAATCTGAAGCCTCATCCATATACCAATCTGAAGCCTCATCCAGATCCCAAACAAAAGCCTCACCCAGATCCCAAACAAAAGCCTCACCCAGATCCCAAACTAAAGCCTCATCCAGATCTAATACTGAAGCCTCACCCAGATCCCAAACAAAAGCCTCACCCAGATCCCAAACAAAAGCCTCACCCAGATCCCAAACTAAAGCCTCATCCAGATCTAATACTGAAGCCTCATCCAGATCTAATACTGAAGCCTCATCCGGATCCCAAACTAAAGCCTCATCCAGATCTAATACTGAAGCCTCATCCAGATCCCAAACTAAAGCCTCATCCAGATCTAATACTGAAGCCTCATCCAGATCTAATACTGAAGCCTCATCCAGATCCCAAACTGAAGCCTCATCCAGATCCCAAACTGAAGCCTCACCCAGATCATAAAACTGAAGCGTCATCCAGATCCCAAACTGAAGCCTCATCCAGATCTAATACTGAAGCCTCACCCAGATCCCAAACTGAAGCCTCACCCAGATCCCAGACTGAAGCCTCACCCAGATCCCAGACTGAAGCCTCACACAGATCATAAAACTGAAGCCTCATCCAGATCCAATACTGAAGCCTCACCCAGATCCCAAACTGAAGCCTCATCCAGATCCCAAACTGAAGCCTCACCCAGATCATAAAACTGAAGCGTCATCCAGATCCCAATCTGAAGCCTCATCCATATACCAATCTGAAGCCTCATCCATATACCAATCTGAAGCCTCATCCATATACCAATCTGAAGCCTCATCCAGATCCCAAACTAGCTGAAGCCCCATTCAGAAAAATTCTCTATAATTTTTCCAATGTATTACACGTGTCAATCACCTGTACAGCGCTATCCAAAAAAGGCACAGCGGAACCGTAAGGATCCAAATCCACAACATCAAAGCGCTCATCAGGCGGTAGTCGAGCGCACTGATGACCAAGCAGTACAGCGTCGTTTAGCGATGCTTCCACAAGCTCATCAACACCGTTCCTGACTATGTTTGATTTAATTAAACGAACAGCCTCTTCGCTGTTGTCATTAGCAACAATCTTAGCAACGTTGGGCACTTCCTTGGCTATGCGAATCGAGCGCAGCCCAGTGGCTGCCAGGGCTTCAAGAATTCGAAGGCCGTCAGGTTGCTGCTTAGGCGGAGGCTCCGATTGCTGCTGAGCGCGCTTCTCCCGTCTGCCGGCCAGTTCGGCAAGGTACTGCTGGCCGAATACGTTCAGTACGGCCATGGTCAGGTCTCGGTTGAACACCTGCGTGTTTTTTTGGAATGGGATCCGTTGGAAGGCAGAAGATTAACAATACATTAAGTTGTAGTTTGTATAGTAGTGGGGAAAAACCCTGGCAAATAGCTAGAAAAAATTGTTTTCCAGACATATCGGATATCCCCGATAAAAATGGTACAGGTAACGCAGGTAAAATATGAAAGAAAAGGAGTGACTCTAGACGACTCTAGAACGACGAGATGTCTCGGTGCAAGTCGCCAAAGAGTCGTTTAAGCGACTCTAGGCCGTAAGAGTCGTATTTGAAGCGTGCCAGAGTCGATGTCGAGTCGCCGAGTTGCGTCTAAAGTGCATCTGCGTCACTTTATGAATTGGAATCGCATTTCGTATTTATAGCAACTCCATTTAGTCAGTCGCTTCTACGTTGCATTAAAGTCGTTTGAGTCGCTAAATAGTCACAAGAGTCGCTAGAGTCACTAGTGAGTTGTTTGCTATAACTCTTTAGCGATTCGCATCATTAACGTTTTCCAACGAGATCGGGGTAGAAAGAGGGTTAAAATTAGCTAAGCGCACAGATACCAGAAAACTATATTTGTCTCCCGAAATTAAAGCTGTGACAAAATAGCGTCTACTCATTTTCAGTAGTTTGTCTGCGCAGTGTCACTTAGATTTAATGTTGGCTAAAATTTTCTTTCCTTACTCTGGGCTTGCGGCCTTAGGAGCATATGGGGTAAGCATGTACAGCAAGCATTTATTTAACTCGATGTACACAAGTGAACGCAAGACGGACGAAACTCAGCCTAGGGACAGGCCTAATCTAGCTCAGCCAATGAGAGAGCAGTAAGGAGAGAGGTCAAATTTAGGACGAAACTAAGTCTAGGGGCAACGCAAGCTAGCTCAGCCAATGAGAGAGCAGTAAGGAGAGAGGTCAAATTTAGGACGAAACTAAGTCTAGGGGCAACGCAAGCTAGCTCAGCCAATGAGAGAGCAGTAAGGAGAGAGGTCAAAATCAGACACAAGCGGGCAAGAGGACACCCAAACTTTTTATCGGCCTGGATTGGGGGCTGGGGCGCCACCCCTCTTCACTCTTGCTCGCTACACATGTACTTTCTCAAACCCTCAAACTCACCTGCACTGGATTATAGAAAACATCTTTAGGCACAGCAATCTTAGCTTTGCCTTCCTCCACTAGCTGCATACCTTCCGGTATGCATTGAAATTCAGCTTGAATTGACATTCGCCTGACACTACTGGCCACAGTAGCGATTGGCAAACACGAACGCGCCAAGCTGATTAGCCGAAATGACGAGGTTATATAAACAATTCTTGGCAGCTGAAATTGTATGAAGGATTTTTTGTTGTTTTTAGATTTTCAGCAGCAGAAGCTGCACACTTGATATTAAAATTAAGTCTAAACGTATTTTATACTTACTAAAGTTGTCTACAAATATCTAGCTTTGAGACTTAGTAGTTCCAGAACATGTCTGCGATTTCTTCTGAATCATTGGCCATAAGTCGAATGGCAATAAAATCAAAATCATTTTTAATGTGGCCTTATGCTCGAGGGTAAAAGCAGTTTTCTTTTAATGTGACCTGATGCTTGAGGGTGAAAAGCAGTTTTCTCTTTTAACTTTACCTTATGCTTTCTAGACAAAAGCAGTGATTTAAGTCCCCTCGGTGTCCTTATGCTTTCTGGATAAAAGCAGTGTTCTAATTTCTTGTAGATTGGACCTCATGCTCAGTTTCGTGTATTTATCCGATACGTTACAGTAAAAGCTTGCACCTCTACACTCATATTTATCCTTAGGCTTTATAGTAAAAGCCTGTACCTTTGCGTCTGTATTTATTTGCATGAATTACAGTGAAACCGCTTTGCTCATTTGCATCTCTCATTTTGTTCTGCATAAACCCGTTCATTGTAAAATTTCTCTGCATGTAGTCAAAGTGCTGAAGGTCTCTCCTCTCCCTTCTTTTCACCTTATACTTTCAGGAGAAAAGCAATGAAACCTGTAAACCTTCTCAGTTCTTAACTAATGAGTTAAAGGTATATATTTTCTTCAATTTTGCAACAACCATTAAAGTGCAAATTAATCTTTATATTGCTGCACTCAGGTCAAGCTGCCATTGTTCAAGGCCTTGTCCTCAGCGGGGGGGGGGGGGGCATTTGAGGTGAACCAAGGCCCCAATCTTTGTTCTGATCAAGCCAAGCTGGGGAAATTTTTTTGTAAGGGCGGCTAGCTCCACCCTACTCCTAGTGCATTTTGCTTGCCCCCTTTGGTTTAACTCCTTATGGAGATCTGTGCATAATATTTTGGTCTCTAACCTACATTTGTATTATATTTTCTCTAAAATAACTTTAGTAAGAAGGAGTCAACAATCGCTCCTTTACTATTGGTTCCAAACTTCTATTTACATGAAATTCTGCCCCTTTCAATTGCAAATCCATTTAATGTGAGCCATTTAAGCATCCCCATTTTAGTCAATCTGGCATTGCCATTTGTAGAGCCTATTGAAATTAAATTTAATGAGTTGAAGAATGGAATTATGTATGTTTCTATGAGAATTAAAGAAAGCATTGAGGCAATATTACAAAACTATGATATTCAGCAAATTATTTTCAATGGGCATTTAATAGATAAGTCACCATTCTTTAGTAGTCCTTATTTTCTTAAATATATTGCTCCTCTAGTTGATGGTGTTTTACAAGATGCTATTTATATTAGTATTTATACTGATAAGTTTGAGGTGGCTAACCCAATAGGGAAAGCCAGATGTAAGCATAAAATATATGCTATATATCTTCATATCTTGAATCTACCATTGGAAATTGTTTCTCAAGAAAAAAGTTTCTTCCTTGTTAGCTTAGTTAAGTTTAAATATTCAGAAGAAAGATTTAGTAGACATCAGTCTTAGTGACATTTATGAGCCAATTCTAGAAGTATTAAATGATCTATATAATTTTGGCATTAAGTATCAAGATTCTAATAGGAATAGAAAATATGCGTCTATAATTTGCTGTTTTTGTACTGGAGATAATTTGTCTATTAATTCTCTTATTGGCCTTAGTACCAACTTTGTTTCTGGTCAAGTCTGTAGATTTTGTTCTGCAAAAGCAACTGATGATATGAACAGAAATAGGCTTCCTTTTTATGCAGCTGATATGATAGTAGTTACACATAGAATGCCATTATACTTTGGGCCTTATATAGTTATCATAGATCACCCATTAAGTAACAGTTTTATGAGACTTCTACTACTACACTGTGAGCTTCTTGCAATTCTATTAGCAAACTCAATAGAACCACAAAATGTAGATCATCTTGCAAGTTTAATTTGTGAGCACAATAATTTATTAATTGAAATTTTGCAAGGTAAGCTAGCAAAAAATGTAAACTTTATTATATTTTTTACTATTCTGAGCCTATCCCAATGTATAATGGTCTAAAAGTTTCTTAGACTATGCACTTTGAATCAATGCATTATTGTTTTAAAAATATTATCTCACTTTCTTGTTGCTTTAAAAATGTTTGTTTTACAGCTGCCTAACAATTTCAGTTGCAAAAGGCCATTATAGTTCTAAACCCAGTAAAAATAAATATAGTTTCTGCTACAACTGTAAAGCAAGGTAGCCTAATAGATATATTTGTTTTTATAGTAGTTGAAAAGATTGCAAACTATTTAAAATTGACATGAATAGCATGCCTACAGATTGTATTGTGGCAACATGTATAAAAGTTGCATTGTCAGTATTTAAGGCTCTAACAGTTATAAGGTGCATGCTAATTTTGGAAAGTATATATATAGAAGAAAATTCTGAACCTATAATGTTATCGATATGGAAAATAATTTGTATTAGAATGAAATGGCTTTTAGTAACCAAGCAATTTAATACAATGTATATGCCATCATATTTTTCCTTTTATTGTAAGCCATCATATAATATTAATATTATTGATCCACTACAATAATTTGTACATCCTCCAATTATATTACCAACATTATTGCTGGAAAATATTATGCTATTTTTTATAACTATACCCCATAGTAATTAAAGTAAAAGCATTATTCAAGAGGCCTATTCTGCATTTTGTATCACGTAGTATAGTTAATTAGCTTGTGAATTATTATTAGCTTATGAAATGTCAAACAGGGATTTCGCATCAACAATATATCCAGATATGGAAAGGTATAGATATAACTTGTCAGTGCATATATTGTGTATTGTGTAAATAAATGTGCACATTTGAGATATACATTCTGCAAACAATTTAATCAATTAGGACACATGGTTAAGTGGTACCATCTAGAGCATTAATGAAATATCAGTTTATGACTGCACCATTTGAACCAACAATGACATAGAAGGCTGGCATCAACAGCTTAACTACTGGGCTCAGCAAGGTGGCCTTCAATTTTAAGTTCTCATCCAACTCACTGACTTGTCACTGTTGATGCTTAGCTCATGGCACAGGGACAATTGCGACAATTTTAGTGCAAAGCACAGAGAAAGTGCAACTATATATTTTTAGATCTGTGGCAGGAGCACCACTTGGGTCTGCGCTCAACTGAGAGCTTGTTGGAGAACTGTAGTTGTCTAAATACATCTTAACTTTGTGATACACAAACAATGACAATGGATATATTTAACTTTATTTTAAATGTCTTAGCCCAAATGACTTTTAAATTTAGTAATCAATTTCAATTGCTCAATTTGTTCATTTAAGTTGTTTTTTATTTATAGACACCAATTTTTTAATTTGCTATAATTACTTTGCATGTAATGCAAAATTGCTTGCCTTTTGCCAATAATAAAAATAACCCTTTGCCAAAGTGGATCAATTTTAGACAAAATGGTCACTAAAAGACTTTTTTGCCATTATTGACTTTTGCTGAAAATTCTTTGCCAAAGTGGGTTGAATCCTTTTTATATTGGTATGACAAATAGGAAAAAACATTTTTGCCTAAAGACAAATATAGTATTATACAGTGCAATTTATTAAATAAAAATCAATTTAACTAAGCTTTATATATATACGCCCTAGGCTTAGCCCAACTTTAGTTTTATTAAAGTTAGTCAACTAATATTAATATAAATAGCAGCTAGGCCTAGGCTTCATCTAATAGACTTAGGCTAGGCTAGGCCTCAGTGATAGATCTAGGATTTGGCGATTGTGCAGTTTCCCACTCTAAATTATTTTCACCCTTTTTTTGAACTTTTCAGCTACTGCTAGTATGGCTAGCCGTGCTCCCAGGAAGTTTATATGGCACCGAGCCTTCCCTGAATGCCAGTTTGGCAATATCCTCTACTGGATAATGCATTACTACCCTATGTAGTACAAATGTGAATTTCAACTTGCTTTGAACTTGCGAACTTGCATTGTTACACTTGTTTAATATCTGAAAAGTTCGAAAAAGGGGTAAAAATAATTTAGAGTGGGAAACTGCACAATTGCCTAGGATTTTTAAAGTAGGAAGGCAGATTAGCTCAACTTTTTGGGTTGGCCCAAAATAAGGCCCAAATAACCCTAAAATTGCAATATTCTCTTTTTATATACAATTTGAACCATAGCAAAAAAGGGGGAAGCTACCCCCAGCCTTATATCTTATCTGGATCTATCATTGACATTGCTAGTGTTAGCTGTTAAGCATAGGCCTAGCTAGCATACCCCTGGCCCTAGGCCCTAGCTAAATTTATTATAATAGGCTTAAAAATAAAAAATATACAAAAAATGAATTGTAATAAATAAGCACTTAAGCAAGGATATAAAAACTTGATAAATCTAATTAGGCCTAGACTGGGACTTAGTTATGTCTAAATATATTAGTAGGGTTTATTGTTTATGATGCCACATTGCTGCCTATATGCTGTTTGCTGAGGTTTTCTTTCTCAGTCTAGGGCAAGCTTTCTTAGACCTGCACCAACCTGGCCCTAAATGACTCAGTATCAGTAAGGATAAGGAGTTATAAGGACCGCATTTGGCAAAACTCAAAGGAAATAGAGGCCAAAAAATACAGTCTAGATTCTAGAATTAGGTAGGCCTAGGCCCCTAGTAGCAAGCAACTAGCACGACTAGCAATGGCAATGGCTAGAGTTCTGGCATTGGAACCCATTTTCTAATGGCTAGGCCTATGGATCATCCGGCAGTGGTATTCCAGTAGTGCAATTTATAGGTATAATATAGCTGAAACATTTTACTTTTTAAAAGGTATTTGATATTGGGATTTTGTTCA
This sequence comes from Macrostomum lignano, assembly GCA_002269645.1. NCBI lineage: Eukaryota > Metazoa > Platyhelminthes > Macrostomidae > Macrostomum > Macrostomum lignano. The sequence continues at coordinate 24,620 of NIVC01003351.1, read as the reverse complement.
AGATAAGATTAAGAATAACTTAATAAGATCAAAACTAAACGATGAGATTCAAAATAAGATACTTCTAATGTCCAAAGACTTTATTAGTAGATAACTGCCTGCAGAAGACTGCCGGATCCATAGACCATATAGCCATTACAAAACGGGTTCCGGCGCCGGAACTCTAGCCGTTACCACTAGCAATCAGTATTTTACGCTGCTACTGAATAGAACCGTTTCAAAATGAATAAACCAATGCGAGTTACAGCTTGCGCCTACGCGGAGCGTATCGTAGTATATACTTAGAGCTTAACAAATGAATACGGCACGGATGACCGGTTTTCAGTTCCAGTTCCCAAATCGTGCTTTAAAATTCCGCCGTAACGGAATATGTTATAACGCGTATTGAAACAAATGTTTACTGCTTTAAATATGAAATTGACATCAATATTTAAAAAACGTAAATTAAAAAACTATATTTATTTCGAAGTTTCCTTTTTTGTCTATATTTTTGGTAGAAACAAGTACTAAAATAGAGGCAAATATTTAAAAAAAAACCACGGTTCGATCTGCCAGTGCTCAGCTCGATCTATTATTATCGTTTGTATGTGATAATGTGACGATAACGATATGAAGTAAAAAGTCTTAAATATGATAAAAATAAATAATTAATATGTAGAATGAATAAACAAAGAAACTAGTAGACATTTATAAATATGTTTCGTTCTTTTTACACTTAATAAAGGCAATAGTTAACTACAATTATTAAGTTAACTACAATTACTTTGAACTAAAAAATATTTTGGTAAATTAATGAATTAACTAATAGAAATTCAAATAATGGTTTTAATTGACGCCAAAAAAATCGTAAAATTTTAAGGTCCTTAAACATGGGGTTTGAATATTACATGTGAAATAATAATATTGAGATAAAAATATAAGATACATGTAATTTAAAAGACTATGATGCTACTTCTCCAGAAGAATACATGTAATTGTCGTAAAAACTATCAATAACTTGATACAGTAAATACTTAAATATTAATCCAATCGTATTGTAGTGCACCTTGAAAGATTAATTGTAATTTCTCTGCAGACCTTTACAAATCTAATTGATCAAATATTATTCGTACATGTAAATATGTTGCACAATTAGATGTAATTCTCAGCTTGCATGTGATCAGGGGCGTCAGCGCGTCACTATGGATTTTATGGTGGGGGACAAAGTAAAGAATTCTAAATGACGATTTTCCTATATTATTTTAGATATCGATGTTGTTAACGTGCTCAATTTTGTTGCCACACAAACACTCATTTGTTCACTTTTTCATAGCTTTTACTCAGGCCAGGGGGACAAATACACAGTTGTCCCGATGTCGGCCCCTGTCCCCCGTGGTGACGCGGGCCCTTGCATGTGATTATGCATTTAAAGTACAATTTCGCAAAATGAAACAATGTACACGCTGGAAATAATTGCATATGAATTGAGTCTGCACGCGCCAGCATGAACCTCGGAAAAATAGGAAATTAAAGGTGTTAACTCCAAAGGGCCCAGACCTTTCACGACTCTGTGAAAGGTCTCGGCCTTTACTCGGCATTTTTTAGGGTTTTTAATTATTATGGCATTTGATTCAGTGCTAAGAACAGCACTTCCTTTTGTCTTACGAACCTGTCGAGTCCCCAGCCAGCTAGTTGACGCCATCATATCGCTGTATGGTGATACGCTGTGGTGACGGCAGACGGCTTGTCTGACCTGTCTGAAACTTCGTTTAGGAGTGCTACACAGAGCGACACATTCTAGCGCCGTTCCTCTTCATGCTGCTCCTGGCATGGATTGTGCAGCTCCGGAACGCGACCCTTCAGCAGGCGACGGCTTCCTGCTGCGCAGACACATCGGTCGCCGCCACAACGAGAAGCGCCTCAGCGTTTCTGAGCTACGCCGACGACCTCACACTCCTGTCCTTAACTGTTGATGGCCACAGCGCTAGATTAAGGTTGGTCGAGGTGCCATCAAAGCGTCGGCCTATTTGTCGACGCTGAAAGACCGAGGCGCTGGCATGACCATCTCAGCCAGCCAATATCCCAGCGGAGCTGGCATGCCACGGCGCAGACAAGCAGACGACCAACCTCGCGCACTGTCA
>NIVC01003351.1:0-17500 GCA_002269645.1 Macrostomum lignano | reverse complement strand
ATGAGTTCATAGTCGTATTTGGTTACGAGCGTAAATGAGATTTTACAGATTTTACAGAATGCAAGATCGATCGGCTAGCTATACTGCTCTCTCTCTCATTGGCTGGGCTAGATTGGACCTGCCCCCCTAGACTGAGGTTCGTCCGTCTAACTTTGACCTCTCTCCTTACTGCTCTCTCATTGGCTGGGCTAGATTGGGCCTGCCCCCCCCCCTAGACTGAGGTTCGTCCGTCTAACTTTGACCTCGATCTCCTTACAGCTCTCTCATTGGCTGGGCTAGATTGGGCCTGCCCGATCCAAATATGCGCGTTTTACGCGCGTACCTGTTGCTTGGGCTGGTATCCGCGAATGGGACAAACTTTTTTCAGAACAGGACGGGATGGTTTCCAGCTACTTGAAAAAGATCTTGTACTTTACAACTCTATAGCGAGATCTATTTTTCATTCCTGTCAACCAGCAGGGAAATTTTAAATGATCGTATAGACTAAGAAATCATTTTTAGAAAATCCAGGTTAGAAATTTTTGCCCCAACTTGTCTTGAATAGTCGGGACTCCTGTGTCCGCATTCAGGACAGGCTCCCGTCCGAGTGCGTAAAGACTCAAAAACTTCGAATCTTTTGGACACATTTGGAAGCTCGCAGTATCCCCGATATATTCTTACCAGTAAAATCATTGAAACGATTGTGAATAGTGTTGCACTCTGAATATTTGCAGCCATCATCGAAAACAACCGCATGAAGCTGTACGATGCCATCGGCCACTACATTGTGTACATCGATGCTCAGTTTTACAGCATCCCACCGCCGCACTTCATCAATCTAGTGGTGGTGTCGGCCGCAGTTGGGTTCACTCTGCTGCTCACCGTCGTCGCTCTAACCATGAGGAAGTGCGCGTAAGCGAGTGCCGAATCTGTCGTCAAGGATGTAGCACTAGTTGTAGGATGTAGCACTAGTTGTAGAATGTAGCACTAGTTGTAGGATATAGCACTAGTTGTAGGATGTAGCACTAGTTGTAGGATGTAGCACTAGTTGTAGGATGAAGCACTAGTTGTAGGATGTAGCACTAGTTGTAGGATGTAGCACTAGTTGTAGGATGAAGCACTAGTTGTAGGATGTAGCACTAGTTGTAGGATGAAGCACTAGTTGTAGGATGTAGCACTAGTTGTAGGATCTAGCACTAGTTGTAGGATGTAGCACTAGTTGTAGGATGTAGCACTAGTTGTAGGATGTAGCACTAGTTGTAGGATGTAGCACTAGTTGTAGGATCTAGCACTAGTTGTAGGATGTAGCACTAGTTGTAGGATGTAGCACTAGTTGTAGGATGTAGCACTAGTTGTAGGATGTAGCACTAGTTGTAGGATGTAGCACTAGTTGTAGGATGTAGCACTAGTTGTAGGATGTAGCACTAGTTGTAGGATGTAGCACTAGTTGTAGGATGTAGCACTAGTTGTAGGATGTAGCACTAGTTGTAGGATGTAGCACTAGTTGTAGGATGTAGCACTAGTTGTAGGATGTAGCACTAGTTGTAGGTTAACTTGACATTCCCTACTAAATCCAAGCCGGTAAACTTGAGACCTACTCAAACCAAACGCATATGTATGCTAGCTTTAAAATTGCAGAAGATGAGAAAGTGCCAATCAAGGACTACTAGAAGAAACGGTGTTATCAGGACGTAACACCTACTACGATCGCGAGCGTATTGTAGAAATATTTGAAGGCTCGCTTGATGCAGTATAGTTTAGATTCATTTCTGCCGATAAATCGCCGGTACCTCAATGCAATTTGTTGTTTTCCATTTCTATTGTATTAAATTTGCAATTCAAAGAACCATTGAAATTTTGCCGTAGAAAAACAAATTGCCCCTTAATATCGGTCCTTGATCAAATGTTAGTTTGATTTGAATCAAAATTTAGTTGAACTTTAAATGAAAAAACGTGCAGCTAGTCACAACAATTACCCAACTCATAACTTTCTTTTTTAGCCCGGAAGATCCAAAAAAGCTAATAAAGAAAAGGTAAATGGCCACAATTTCTTGCCGCAAAAATTAACGCACGATAAATCAAGTTCGACGTTTATAAGTAGTACGATTAACTTTCACCTGCAGCCACAAAAAACAATCGCTAATCAACGGTCACTCCATTGCTGGCCTGACCACTGATACTGTCGCCGCTGCTGCCGCCGCTGCCGCTGTTGCCGCCGCTGCCGCATCCACCATCGACAAGGACAAGGCGGCTGGCTTGGAGCCCGATTCCTCTGCGGTATTCGCCAACGGTGCCTTGAATCCTGGGTGAGTCGCATATAAATTTAAATATTGTTCAGATAGCATTGGCGTAATATACATTGTTAATAAATGGGACAGAGAGATAAAGACTAGATTAATGTACACTAAATAAATTAGGCAGAGAGATAAAGACTGGGATAATGTACATTGTAAATAAATGGGGCAGAGAGATAAGGAATGGCTTAATGTACATAGTCGTTAATTACAGCATAGATACGAGGACGGACTTTAGGACTGATTCGAAAATTACTGCGAATTTGCGCAGAAAATCTCAAAACCGTAAAAATATTCAATCGATACAGATTTCGCAGCAACTCATTGACTGGCTGCAACGCCGAGCAGATAGGGCTCAGCGAGGCCAGCTCCGCCAACGGCGACGCTGTCAAGTGCAACAACAACGAGGGCGAATGCGATGGCGATAAGTGACTTTGTGATGAAGCGCAAACGATCGATATCTGTAGTACTCGTCGTGAGCAGTTACTAATGACGAAGGCGATAAACAAACGAAGACTTACCTGAACTTTTAAACACTGAAGTTCGATGTTTAACTGTACCAATACAAACGGAATCGCGAAAGCGTTACACTGAAAGCAACATGTGGAAAATTTGTTTCAGTGACTAATTAACTCCGTGCTTAACAATTCTATCACTTCGTACGATGTCTTTGACGAGGTGAATTTGTTGTGCATTGTGGATTAAGACAGCTGTATTTTAGTAGCAATCAGACTGAGAACGATTCTATGAATTATTCAACCAAGGAATTTGAGTATCAAATTGTTTATAATTTGTTGAAGCAAATATTTTAGATTAAAAACTAGCAATCTACGCCCCCCGTTGGGGAGCCAAATAAATGCAATACACGTTTTTTTAATAAGCTACATGTATCCTTGAAATCTTAAAAAATCTCCTGTCAAACCTTGTAAGCCTTGACATGTCAGTAATTCCCCCCCCCCACAAGCTTTGACATATCAACTTCCCCCCTTGACATCTCAGCAATGCCCCCAATAAGCCTTGGAAATCTAAAAATATCTGTCAACCTTCTAACCCTAGCCTAACCCTAACCCTAACCCTAGCCCTAACCCTAACCCTAACCCTAACCTAACATTGAAATTTCAGTAATTCTCTCTAAGAGTCACTATAGCACTACTACAGCATTATAGCGATTTCCTGCAAGCCTCGACATCGTAGGGATTCCCAAATGAATCTCTTAACTTCGACATGAAGCTTCTTTTATTTTTTACATTACGCTTTTTTTATCAGCGATCCCTCCCCTGAGGAGGCATCAAATAATGTAATAAAAAGTTTTCAATAAACTACATGTAGCTTCTGACTTTAGCCTTGAAATCTCATTTATACCCCGTGAGCCTTGACATCTCAGCTATTCCCCCCGTGAGCCTTGACATCTCAGCTATTCCCCCCGTAAGCCTTAACATGTCAGCGATGGCCTCCATAAACCTTGAAATCTAAAAAATCCCCTGTTATTCTGTTAACCTTGAAACCCGATAAAATATAACCCTCAACCCACACCTGACCTAAACCTAACTTTAACCCAACCTAAAGCCTTGAAATCTCAGCAATTCTTCTCCCCTAAGCCTTGACATTTTAGTGATTCCTTCTTTAAGAATCACAGCACTATAACGATTTCCACCAAGCTTTGACATCGTAGCAATTCCCAAATGAATCTTTTAACTTGAACATGACTTTTCTTTTATGTATAGCTCGTACATACGCTCGTAGTGCTACTTTTATTTTTTACATGACTCTTCTTCTATAAGCGCCTCCCGTGGCGAGCCAACAAAGAATGCAATAAAAAAATTGAGTAAAGTACATGAACTTTGAAGTAGCTTCTGACTTTTGCTTTGACATCTCAGAAACCCCCCCCGTAATCTCAGCAGTTATTCTCTGAGAGCCTTTACGTCTCAGTTTTTCTCCCCAGCACAGCATTATAGCTGCATTTAATTTTTGATTTTTATGATTTTCTATGATTTTTAAATGACGCTTCTACGATTTTTACATGACGCTTCTATGATTTTTTACATGACGCTTCTATGATTTTTTACATGACGCTTCTATGATTGTTTACATGACGCTTCTATGATTGTTTACATGACGCTTCTATGATTCTTTACGTGACGCTTTTATGATTTTCACATGACGCTTCTATGATTTTTTTAAATGACGCTTCTATGATTGTTTACATGATGCTTCTATGATTTTTTAAATGACGCATCTATGATTTTTTTACATGACTCTTCTATGTTTCTTTACATGACGCTTCTATGATTGTTTACATGACGCTACTATGATTTTTTTACATGATGCTTCTATGATTGTTTACATGATGCTTCTATGATTGTTTACATGACGCTACTATGATTTTTTTACATGATGCTTCTATGATTGTTTACATGACGCTTCTATGATTGTTTACATGACGCTTCTATGATTTTTTCATGACGCTTCTATGATTGTTTACATGACGCTTCTATGATTTTTTACATGACGCTTCTATGATTTTTATATGACGCTTCTATGATTTTTTACATGACGCTTCTATGATTGTTTACATGACGCTTCCATGATTTTTTAAATGACGCATCTATGATTTTTTTAAATGACGCTTCTACGATTTTTTACATGACGCTTCTATGATTGTTTACATGACGCTTCTATGATTTTTATATGATGCTTCTATGATTTTTTAAATGACGCTTCTATGATTGTTTACATGATGCTTCTATGGTTTTTTAAATGACGCATCTATGATTTTTATATGATGCTTCTATGATTTTTTAAATGACGCATCTATGATTTTTATATGACGCTTCTATAATTTTTTATATGACGCTTCTACGATTTTTTACATGACGCTACTATGATTTTTACATGACGCTTCTTTTTAAAAAGTCTTTTAGTTTTCCTGACGTTGAAAAGCTTTAATTAAAAAAATTATACTCTATGAAAATTCGAACCATCGTCGCTGCATTTAGCAGTTCAGTCTGTTCACCTCTAGGCTAGTTCTCATCTTTTTGATAACATCAAATTTTGCACTTATATATATATATAATTCAACAGTTTAAAATCCAAGCATAGAGTAAATCACACGAAGCAGTTATGACATAATCAGTTTCTCAGTCAGTCAGTATCAGTTAACAATATGGTTACGCAATTTAAATCAAGTCTGGTGCTACGCTTCCACACTGCATTTTCAATTCAAGTCGGAGTTACAATTCAGTGATGATGCAATCTATTTCAGAACCAGAATTCAACCAGTCAGTTTTTTCTCTAGCATTCTTACAATGCATTTCAAGTCGAAAAGTTTGCTTGACCTTTGCAAAAAAGCATGTTTTTCGAATATTTAATGCCTTTAGCATCGAGCAATTTCTTAGCCGCGATGCATGTACAGTCACGGGAAAATTTCTGATCGAACAGTGCAAGTTTGAACAAAATCGGTCCAGCCATTTTTTCTCTAATCGATCACATAGATAGATAGATAGATAGATAGATAGACACAGACAGACCATTTTTAGTATATAGGAAGTTTTTTTCAGTTTTGCCTGTTGAGTATTGTCCGCTGTTTCCGCGGTCAAGGAGCGCCACCCTCGCTCGCCATGGCCCCTTGAGCGCCAATTCGATTTAGAAGTTCGTCAACGTCGCTCATCTGGTCCAGCATTTGCAGCGGAGGTTTCAGTGTTGTCAATTGCTGCTGTTGCTGCTGCTGTTGTTGGTTTGGTTGTTGCTGTTGCTGTAGTTGAGCCTGTAGCGGCGGCGGCTGCTGCTGTTGTAGCTGCTGCGGCTGCTCAACCAAAACTGGTTGCAATCCAAGCAGCTCGTTCAAATCGATGCCGAACGCGTCTACTTGTTCGCACAAATTCAAAAAGTTCACCTTGACGTAGTAGCTGGCCGACTGCAGTATCCGCATGGTTGGCCGGCGGCTCGGCGACTCGGCCATAGCGATGGAGACCAGATGCAGCAGGTCCGGACCGCAGGCTGTCAGGCCGCATGGCCTGTTGTTGGCAGTCATCTGATTGCACGGCTGAAGAGCGATCACTTTGCCTGTCTGACTCACGGCGGCCCTGTGCTCCAAGCTGCGCAGGTGCTTGAAAGTCTCTGTGCCAACCGACATCTGCGATGCGTGAGAATAGGTGAACTTGGATATAGTGAGCTAAAATTCAGTTTCTCATATCCGGGGGTCTGTGAGCTTGCAGGGACATCGTCGGATAGCTATAAGTGAAGAGAATTGGTTATCAGCAGAGCTGTACTCTTTACACTAAGCTTTAAGGGTTGGCCCCTAGAGGTGTATGTCAATAAACAACCGGACCCAAGCTTCCAACACTGTTACCCCAAGGATTCCAGGATCCCAGGATTGTTTACCCAGGATTCCAAGGGACTTTTAACCTAAGATTCCAGGATTGTCCCTTAAATTGAAAATTGCTAGAACGCATATTGAGTTCGAGACCTCCCCCACAAGCGAACACTGCGATTTTGCCTAGCGGTGATCCCGCAAGCTGGATTCGTGAACTTAAATCATGCATCTTAACTTAAAAGTCGATTCAAAAAAGACCCTGGAGTCGCACCAAAAGCACAAAGGCGCCAAAGTTCCAGACGTCAACTCGGCCAAAGTCGCCTTCACCGACAGCTCTATTCAGCAGCTCTGGCGGCGGCCAGAGAATTCCGACACTGCCGCTGGCGTCATTCTCGACGTCGTCTGGCTGCACGGGAAGCTCCAACAGTCTGCGTTTTAAAGCATGCTTCGAGCGGATGGGGCACTTGTTGGCGTACAGAAAGTCAGTGAGCACGGGGATTTGCTGGTGCGTGACCATCACGCTCTCCGTAGTCATGCGGTTCAACGAGATTCCATGCGAGGCCAACTTTTGAAGCGCCTGTAGGATGCAGGCTGAGAAGTACAAAACGTACTGTTGCGGCAAGGGACTGCCGATTGCGTCTTCTCGATCGGGCTCGCGGTCGCTGAACTGCTGCTGTTGAGCATTGCTGTTGGTCTGCAGCTGGGCCAGCGATTGCATAATAGACGCTATGGTGCCGAAGTAAGGCCTGAGAGGTGACGTTGCAGATAATGTTGGATAATGTGGTGTAAGGGTGATGGTGCTCGTGGTGTGTTGAAATAATTTCGACGTTAGGGACTACGATACCTGTATTGTATATTGGTTCAAGGATTTGAGAAATGTGTCACTGAATCAACTAGATGTTGACATGTCAGGGAGATTGGGTCAATAGTGTGGTGTCATCCAGAACTAAATGTCATAGCTATCAACTGAATGTCATTTGATGTCCAGGATTTTATTGTCCAGGAATGTGTTTTTGAATGCGATGGCACTAGATTGCTAGTTCAATGCTAATGATGTGAGGTCACGGTTTTAGAGTTGTCCATGTCAAGGACACGAGACTAAAAAGTGAAATTAGATAGCCAGACTGAATAAGCCAAGGTCGCTCGCTCACTTGGAGTAGAGATGCCAGATATTTTTGTCATCCTCATAGGCGCGAAGCAGCGGCAGCACGAATTGCGTCAGCGATCGCGCTTTTAAACAGCACGAGGCAACGAAACGAAGAAGATTTTTGTAGTCCTGCTTATTTTTCTCCGATATTGTGTAGATGCGCATCATCTGCACAAACTTGTGCTGGTGATCCAAATTGGTGATCAGGTTGGTGACCATGTGATCGTAGCAGGGTGAGGCCCTGTATAGTTTATTTTCGTCCGACTCCTGCGCCCTGTGTGGATGCCAGTCGAATTGTTGGTGTCAGAGTTGAAGTGAACAAAAAGCGAAGTGTTTATGTCTCTCCAACTACTTGTTAAGTAGTATGATTTGCCTTCATTATTTATACAGGATCGGTGTTCGCATGGTCTTCCTATCTTAGCCTTGTGGCCTGTGCATGTACGAATACGCAAAGCAGCTACTAATAAAAGCATCCTACCTTTGATTGGTCTCAACAATCATCACGAATGGGTATCTCTCCTCTGTGTAGGAGACTCCGTTTACTCGAAAGTCCAGCTCAACAGTGGCATCGTCGTGCAGTTCGAGAAGCTCGCATCGATTCATAATCATCTTGATCCCTTGGCCATCGAACATCCCATACTTCAGCAGCTCGCACATGTTGGTGCGCAGGTTCTTGCGCAGCTCACAAGGCTTCGGCTCCTGCCACTCCAGGGCCGCGATACAGTCCACCACAATAGCCTCGTGAGCTTCCACTTTTAACATCGCTCCGAGAAGTTTGCTAAACTTGTTTATGTAGCATATATTATCGTATTTTAGTATAGCTTTTGACAGCCTGATTGAGAATAAAGCCAGCCAAACTGAGTATCCTCCATACGCTGCCTGCGAGGGGCCTTGCCTGCGTCTTGCCGTAGTCTATGGGCCATGGACTGCAAAAGCCAAGCAATGTGATAAAAAGCCACACCCACACTGGTCGTGTACTTTATTTATTCGCAACTTGGCGCTGGTGTTGGAAAAGCAGTGGTCGAGGATGGTTGGGCTCGGAGGGGACTGGAGAGAGCTGGGAAAGAGAGAAAATGTGTCCTTGCTCAAGGTCACAACTTGTTCCGTGTGATTCGAGAATCGAACCCCCGACCTTTCCGTCGTAAGTCCGAAACTGTAACCACTATGCTAGAACCCCCTCTAGAGTAAACAGACTAGATCAAACTAGACTAGAATAGACTAGAGTCTACGGGGTGTCGCAGTCTCAAGGATGGAGAAAGCTGGGGAGTTTAAAAACTTTCAAATCAATCAAGCATAATGAGTCAGCTAAAAAACTTTTGCAGCTCAAAGCTATTGCTAGCAGCCTGAGCATTTTTTGCGCCAGAAAATGATAAAATATGCACAAATCTTAGGCTTTAATTGAGATATATAGGCTCGGCTCGAATAGAAAGAGTGGGGGGGGGGTAAGCCACCCAATTAGTCAACTCGGGCAAGCCAATGCATATGGGACCATTGCGGAATTTATGCATGAAATAGACGGGAAGGCTTTGAAGAAGGGAAAGGCTCACGACTTTGATTTAAAGTTTTATATAGATATATGAACTTCGCCCTTTGACCCCGTCATTATCCAAGCGAAGCCGGGAAAGAAAAATATCTAGCTTAGTTAGACAGAGACTCCCAGCTTACTAAAGCTTCATCAATCAGACTGTTCTATGACTTCATTCTTTTCCCAGTGGAAACTCGCCCGCATCTCGTGGCAGAGTCAGTCGCATTGAGACTTGGAGTCGGTCGCGATGTGTCGTTTTTGAGTCTTCCAAGTTGGGGTGCATGGTGGCAGTTGTTCACCTTACTCCGCATTAGCGAGACTGTTGAGAACAGGTTCTGAACGAGTAGGAAGCTGATTGAGTCAGGGAATGAAATATTGAAGAGTAACTTTGAGGAGAAATATCCCATTGGGAATATATCAGCCACCATGGAATTGCTTGAAATGATATGCTGCCAACCCTTGGCTCATCAGCGGGTTCATCTGCACAACAAGCTGCTGGATAATTTACAAGACCAATGGTATGCATTGTCAAATCTCAGAGGCTGTCTACCGCCTCATCCCTAAGGCTGTCTACCGCCTCATCTCTAAGGCTGTCTACCGCCTCATCTCTAAGGCTGTCTACCGCCTAATCTCTAAGGCTGTCTACCGCCTCATCCCTAAGGCTGTCTACCGCCTAATCTCTAAGGCTGTCTACCGCCTCATCTCTAAGACTGTCTACCGCCTCATCTCTAAGGCTGTCTACCGCCTCATCTCTAAGACTGTCTACCGCCTAATCTCTAAGGCTGTCTACCGCCTAATCTCTAAGGCTGTCTACCGCCTAATCTCTAAGGCTGTCTACCGCCTCATCTCTAAGGCTGTCTACCGCCTCATCTCTAAGGCTGTCTACCGCCTCATCTCTAAGACTGTCTACCGCCTCATCTCTAAGGCTGTCTACCGCCTCATCTCTAAGACTGTCTACCGCCTAATCTCTAAGGCTGTCTACCGCCTAATCTCTAAGGCTGTCTACCGCCTAATCTCTAAGGCTGTCTACCGCCTCATCTCTAAGGCTGTCTACCGCCTCATCTCTAAGGCTGTCTACCGCCTCATCCCTAAGGCTGTCTACCGCCTAATCTCTAAGGCTGTCTACCGCCTCATCTCTAAGGCTGTCTACCGCCTCATCTCTAAGGCTGTCTACCGCCTCATCTCTAAGGCTGTCTACCGCCTAATCTCTAAGGCTGTCTACCGCCTCATCTCTAAGGCTGTCTACCGCCTCATCTCTAAGGCTGTCTACCGCCTCATCCCTAAGGCTGTCTACCGCCTAATCTCTAAGGCTGTCTACCGCCTCATCTCTAAGACTGTCTACCGCCTCATCTCTAAGGCTGTCTACCGCCTCATCTCTAAGGCTGTCTACCGCCTAATCTCTAAGGCTGTCTACCGCCTCATCTCTAAGGCTGTCTACCGCCTGATCACTAAGGCTGTCTACCAACTAATCTCTGGGGCTTTCTACCCTCTCATCTCTATGACTCTCTACTGACACATCTTTATGACTCTCTACTGACGCATCTCTATGACTCTCTACTAACACATCTCTTTGACTCTCTACTGACACATCTCTATGACTCTCTACTGACACATCTCTATGACTCTCTACTGATAGATCTCTTTTACTCTTTACTGACACATCTCTATGACTCTCTACTGACACACCTCTATAACTCTCTACAACTCACCAATAACTTTTCCTGCAAACATTGGTCCCTTTGACACAAACCAGCATTTCAGTTTTCGATTCGAAATAAAATCAAAAGCGATTCGAAAGTCAACTGTTCGTTTTTCAATTTTTATTATTCAATAACAACACATTAACGTATGCATAATGTTACAGGTGAATTTCATGGGGTTGATGAGGACAACGGCTTATATAAGAGCGAATAGCTTTCAGAAATTTCCTTGCAGTCAATTTTGATTTGTAAAATTGAACTATTAATGTAAATATTAATAATAGACTGCAAGAACTAACAATATTTCACATTTGCAGGGAAAACTTAGTAAGGTAAAAAAGACAAAAAGAAATGGTAAAATTATCGACACTTTCAAAGTCTACAAAACTATCGTCTTTTAATCAATCGTACTCGCAAGCGGTGCTTTTTAGAAGCTAAAACTGTTTCCAAAAAATCAATGCCGTTTAAGTAATAAAACGACAAGATGAAAACATCAACATAGAATTGTCTGTACTTGAGTATCTTAATAGAAATACGACATTAATTTTAGCTAATAAAATATTTCACTAACAGAAGCAGTGAAGTACCGATCATCTTGATGACACTCACAGACACCTCAGTGACACCCACAGACACACCTCAGTGACACTCACAGACACATCTCAGTGACACTCACAGACACATCTCAGTGACACTCACAGACACATCTCAGTGATTTTCACAGACACATCTCAGTGATTTTCACAGACACATCTCAGTGACACTCACAGACACCTCAGTGACACCCACAGACGCACCTCAGTGACACTCACAGACACACCTCAGTGACACCCACAGACACACTCAGTGACACTCCCAGACACATCTCAGTGACACTCACAGACACATCTCAGTGATATTCACAGACACATCTCAGTGACACTCACAGACACATCTCAGTGACACTCACAGACACATCTCAGTGATATTCACAGACACATCTCAGTGACACTCACAGACACATCTCAGTGATATTCACAGACACATCTCAGTGACACTCACAGACACCTCAGTGACACCCACAGACGCACCTCAGTGACACTCACAGACACACCTCAGTGACACCCACAGACACACTCAGTGACACTCCCAGACACATCTCAGTGACACTCACAGACACATCTCAGTGATATTCACAGACACATCTCAGTGACACTCACAGACACATCTCAGTGACACTCACAGACACATCTCAGTGATATTCACAGACACATCTCAGTGATATTCACAGACACATCTCAGTGATATTCACAGACACATCTCAGTGACACTCACAGACACATCTCAGTGACACTCACAGACACATCTCAGAGACATTCACAGACACCTCAGTGACACTCACAGACACATCTCAGAGACATTCACAGACACCTCAGAGACACTCACAGACACCTCAGAGACACTCACAGACACCTCAGAGACACTCACAGACAAATCTCACAGACACCTCAGAGACACTCACAGACAAATCTCACAGACACCTCAGAGACACTCACAGACAAATCTCACTGACGCTTGCAGACACACTTCAGAAACAATTCAGATACTTGGGATTCCGCAGCTGTTAGTCAAAGCTTCAATCAATAAAAGTTCTCAAATTCAGGCGGCAGTTGCACCAACGGCCCAAGAGCCGCCATCAGGGACTCTCGGGCAGCCCCTCCGACGGTCCACCGCCTCTCCGGCCGCCGGCTCAGCCTCCAGGCCGCACTGGAAGACGCGCCGGAAATCCGGCAGGCCACCGATGGCCCAGTCGACCGCGGCAGCAGCTCCGTCGGCCTCGGCGGGCGAAGCGAACCGCTGGCAGAGCAGCTGCCCGGCGCGCAGGTAGAATCCTCTGCGCCAGTCAGCCGCACTCGACTCCGATGTCGCAGACGACGCCGTCGCAGCGGTCAGAGCCGCCTTGAAGCTGACCCGCAGCGTCGCCAGACGGGCAGCAATCGCAGAGTCGACGCCCGGGCAGCCGTGCAGAGCTAGCAGCTCCGGCTTGGGCGGGCGCGGCCTCGGCGGCATCAGCTGACGCGCCAGCAGCAGGGAGAACTGGGCGCCGTCCAGCGCGGCCAGGTAGAAATGCAGCGGCAGGCGGCTGTCGAAAACCGGCGTCTCGGAAGCCGTCGGCGACAGGTCGCGCGCCAGGAGCAGCGGCTCGCTGGACGATGGAAGCGGCGCTATCGAGTGACCGCGCAGGGCGGCCCGCAGCGGCGCCAGAAAGGCGTGGCGCATGGCCGACAGCAGAGCGGCTGGGTAGCCCTCTTCCGGTTCCGGCAGGCTCAGGTCGCTGTGCAGAGCCGACAGTGCGGCGTCACTGTAGGCGCTGGCACCGCCACCGGTCAGGTATGGGTCCAGCGCCAGGTCCTCAACGTTGCTCTTGACCCCGAGGCCAACCAAGGCGGCCCGCACTCGGCGCGTGAGGCCCTCGGCCGAGCCCAGCGGGTGCTTGTCGGCCAGGACGCGGTGCACAACTCGTGGAAACAGCGCTAGCGCGGTGTCCAAGCAGACGTCGGGAACTTGCGATGGTTTCGACAGCTTGTCGAGCGCGACGTCTTCAGATGTGGTGGCGACGGTCAGAAGTTGCAGCAGCTTCGGCGGCAGCAGGTGTCCGATGTGGGGCCGCAGCCCGGCCAGAGCGTTGATCAGCGCGTAGCCGATGAAGGTGTCCGGGTCCTGGCTGGCCGCCAGCCTGACCGCCTCCGTCACTGTCCGCTCCCCGCTGAGACAGGCCGAGGAGTAGCCGGCCACATTCGAAGCTGTCGGGCCGCCTTCGGCGCCGCCGGCCAGCAGCTCGGCCAGGAAGGCCTCCCAGCCGAAACGGCCATTAGGAAACAGGGCGTGCAGAGCTGCAATTGGCCGCATCTCGAACTGCGCTGAGCTGGCGTCGCCCACATCAGCGCTTCGAAGGATCTCGTGCAGGCCGTTGTGCAGCGCCAGGATCTTCCCGGCGATGAGAAACGGCACGCCGCGGCCCATCGCTTCGAAAGCGGCGGCGATCAGGCGGTGCATCCGGTCGCGCGGCATCGGCGGCAGGGTGGGGCGAACCGGCCGCAAGCACAGCGGCAGGTGGCCGGCCGTCACGGGCGCCGGCTGCGCCACCTGCGGAGAGACTTCGAAGGCTACGGGCAGGCCGTGCGAGGCGAACTGGGCGAGCACCTTCTCCGGCGAGTCGTTGACACCCCAGGCGGCGGAGCGGCTGGCCAGCAGGGCGGTCTGGGCGAATCGGCGCCGGTCGGCGAAAAAGGCGCGCAGCTCCTCGGCTGTCAGCGGCGCCAGCTGGCGCGAGCAGGCCAAAGTCAGATTGCCGACCGCGGACTTCCAGCTGGCGGCGCCGGGACCGGCCAGCAGCTCTTTTGGTAGCAGCAGCGACTCCAGCAGCGATTCCCGGATGCGCCGGCCGGCCAAGTCGATGGCGCCAACCTGGCGCCGGACCCGGTCTCCAGTCCAGGGCAGGGCGACACCGCCGGCGGCACCGTCGGCGAATCCGCCGCAGGCGTGCCGGTAGAAGCTGCGGCAGGGTGACTCGCCGGGCCGCATGAAGGCCGTGGCGGCCGCCATCTCCGGGCCCGACATCGCGCCGGCAGCGGCGACAACCACGGCGCAGCCCTCGGCTCCGATTTGGCTGCTGGCCGCGGCGCCTCCCTTGGCGCCGCCATCGCCAGCGCCGCCAAAGCCGAAGCTGAAGCCGCGCGCAGGTCCAACCGCGAAGTACAGGACGCAGAGGGCGGCCAGGCCACCCGCCAGAATGATCACCGCCGCCGTCAGGATGCAGGTCCGGCGCTGCACCGGCTTCTCCGGGTTGTTACACCGTCGTCGTTGCCGTTGCCAACTCCAGCGCCGTTGGTGGCGAGCTTCACCCGCGGCAGGCAGGCCTCGGAGTCGCCGGATGGCTCCTCAGTGCTGCCGCTGCCGGACGCGGAAGTCGCTGCCGCGCCGCCGTCGTCGTGCACCGATGCTTCGAACCGTTGGCGCCGTTTCCGGAGTCAATCTGGTGCAGGGATGGCATGTCTGAGCGATTGCTAATGGGGTTCCTATCGAGTGCGATTGACAGATGATGAGAACTTGGGCCCGGCTGCCGAGTGGCCGCTTCGCGTCTTCTTTACTTCAACAATTGCGGATTGTTGTTGGCCAAGGGCGCTACGGCCTCTCTCATTGGCTGGGCAGTGCAGCCAATTAGAATCGAGTCGCTGTTTGCTGTATTAGGGAGCTTGTTTAGCGAGGTTGTTACTGAAGACACAGCTTTGATATACGTAAGTTTAAAATAATGATTTTCTATCATATAGTGTGAAATTATGGGTTCGGAGGCGAGTTATTGTAATTGAAAGTAGGTCAACACCCGTGAACTCACTCTTTGCGCCCTGTCGTGTTTAGACTTATTTAGACTTCATTCACTGTGTGACCGTAACACAACTGAGAGAGAGAGAGAGAGAGAGAGAGAGAGAGAGAGGGACAATTAGATAACTTCAAATCCCTACGATGGAGTAGCGAAGGTGTACTTGAACAAGAAATGCAAATAATAATGAAATAACAATTATAACTGAGAATGGCCAACTAACTATTGAGTGGCAAATGCCTTTAGAAATCGAACAAGTAAGACTAAGCTGTCTGCCATGTTTTATTTTTTGTGTTTGTGACTCTGGAAGGTGCCGATTTGAGAGTGCCAATCTGAGAGTGCCGATCTTAGAGTGCCGATCTGAGAGTGCCGATCTGAGAGTGCCGATTTGAGAGTGCCAATTTGAGAGTGCCAATTTGAGAGTGTCGATTTGAGAGTGCCGATTTGAGAGTGCCAATCTGAGAGTGCCGATCTGAGAGTGCCGATTTGAGAGTGCCGATTTGAGAGTGCCAATTTGAGAGTGCCGATCTGAGAGTGCCGATCTGAGAGTGCCGATTTGAGAGTGCCGATTTGAGAGTGCCAATTTGAGAGTGCCAATTTGAGAGTGCCAATTTGAGAGTGCCAATTTGAGAGTGCCGGTTTGAGAGTGCCGGTTTGAGAGTGCCAATTTGAGAGTGCCGGTTTGAGAGTGCTGATTTTGTGCTCAGCTGCTTCTGAATGGCCACGCGGTACTGCAGCTGTACCGGAACCTGTCCCGGCCACACCAAAGTCTGAATCTGTTGATAACAAGTATCTGCATGCATCGCTTCAGGCGCTGTTTTGAAATCCCCTCAGGACTGCCCCTCTGTCCCCAGTTCCACTCCTGCTCCGTCTGTCCATTCACAGCAGGAAGCTTAGCGAGAGGATATTCTCTATCTATCCTATACTACTCGAATTGGTAATAATTGGCTCTGCCTCTGATGATGGCAGCGTCAATACGGGACCCTTTTGCCAATTAGAGTGGCGGGAAGGAAGCACTCCACCCACAGTTCTCACCCCTCATGTCCCTCCCTCAATTGTGCTCTCAATTTACAACAACAGCAAGCGGTCGGTGGAGCAGAAAGATTTCGAAGAAACCTTCGAAGACGCTGTCCGGCTTGGGTCCGCTGGGAATTCCCGGAGGACAAGCCGTTTCCTGGAAACAAGGGGCGCCGGGTGAAGTGGCGCTGGCCCGCACACACTTGTCTCAGTGTGAGGGAATTGCGGTGGGCAGCCTCTCTTGTCGCGTTTTAGTAGTTTTGCTAATTGGCCAGCCTCTCAGCTGCATCTGGATGCTGTGTCCACCAGAAACACGAGAGTTAAATAAACACAGCCTCTTGAATTGGAGGGGAAAGAGCAGAGCAATGCAGTGTAGGAAAATGTGGCATGACCATTTCTGCGATTAAAGACAAACAGGCGAGGCAGTGGAACAGCTATAAGCTTTAACAGAATACTGTATACTGTGTCAGTTGTTAATCTATGCCAATACTTATTAATGTGTCTGGCAACTACTATTCAAATAACCATTTTTTAATCATCAACAGTTTGCTTTGAGCAAACAGTTTTTGAATTACCGGAAACCGCAGGATGTTTGCCCAGCTGGCAGAAGGTGAGACGACTCTTGATGCATGCCTGACGATTTGGGCCGCAGCCCTCCTGAAGTTATTGTTACCGACTCAGCTGACGCCTGCCTTCTATGCAGTTAAAAACCCGGAAGTCATCGTCTTTACCAGGAGCAATTCGAGAGCAATTAATTAAAAACGGCGCACCTGACTGTCTGAATATTTACCCTCATCTGGGGCAAAATAATGAGCAGTCCGACCGCATAAGCCAGGTTAATTAAGAGCACGGTTGCGTCACACTTCCGGTTCCGCTGGTTTTGGTACAGGGAACTAGATTGCGTCATTTTTTGATAAAATGAATCTCCATGTTTTTTAATATGCATATAAGCCCTCAGTCATGGCATCAGGGGCCAATATTGATTTTTGACGGGCAAAAGCATTTCAAATAAAATATTGACTTTGCATAGATTGATTGACAGTTGTGGTATGGAATGCATTTATTATAGCTGTGAGCAGTCAGTCATCACAGCGAAGAGCAGTCTGAAGGAGCTCACACACACACACACACACACACACACACACAGGCATCCCAAAAAACAAGCA
>NIVC01003350.1:0-71887 GCA_002269645.1 Macrostomum lignano | reverse complement strand
GGTGAAACAGAGTGAATCCCACCTGAACATCAGGTAAAACAGTGTGAATCCCACCTGAACACCAGGTGAAACAGAGTGAATCCAACCTGAACACCAGGTGAAACAGAGTGTGAATCCCACCTGAACAGCAGGTGAAACAGAGTGTGAAACCCACCTGAACACCAGGTGAAACAGAGTGTGAATCCCCTATGAGCAACCATAAGAAAGAAACAATAAAAAAAATCATCCAAAAAAGTTTAGCTACCGTAGCAAGCACAAATATTTAAATATGATGTTAATATCGACAATAATTTATTCTAATTATGAGTATGATACTGATTGCCCCAAAAAAGGATGGTGTCACAGGTAGATGTTTATTGCAAAGCTGGCACCCTGGCAGGCAGCAAAGCTGATTCGCATACGGGAATAAAAGGCAACGCAGTCAGGCAAAACGCATTGCGCATAGTCAACTAATTGTGCGAATAATTAATTAGCTAATTATAGCCATTGCACCTGCATCTATTTTCTTTTCTATCTAATGTAATAAAGCTAATGCAAAGTACAAAATGAACTTTCTATCGCGAGAGGCGAGCAATAAAAACTTTGTTAGCAACTATTAGCCATATTATTATTAATAATCATAATCACCACGATTACATAACTGAAGGGAAAAATTGATAAAAATTATTAATAACAATACAAAGCACAAAAATCGCACATCTAAGCAAAAAAGGATGAATTTTAAAATCAATTAACAGAACAATGCAATCCTCATTTTCATTATAGAATTACTATAATTAATATTTGCAATCAGCAACTGTCTAGTGAAACTCAATCAGGTCAAACAGAAGATATCCATGCTGCGACCGGGTTAAAATGACAAAAGGGGCTCGATGTAAGTTCTATATCCAATTAATACAAGCAAGGTAAACGGACAGGTGTACAAAGAGGCGTTAATTATGAGATTAAAAAAGCACAGCATGCGACAGACAGAGCTGTACAGCACTAATTATCAGGGGGGGGGGGGTTAGCGGCCTGCTGTGTACAACAAACAAACACACAGGTGAGCAGAAGAAGCAGCTGTTTCCCAAAGGCAGACTGACAGACATTTTTTTTTCAGTTTTTTTCCTGCTTCAAAAAAGCAGTAATGCACAAAAGCTAAATATGAAAGTTGAATAGCACAGGTGATCCCGGTGAAAACGACAGCCAGGCCAAGAAGCGTCCCAGAGTGATTGCACAGGTAAAATAGGTAAGGAAGTGACTCTCTAGACGACCTAAAAACGACAATATGTCGCGGTACAAGTCGCTAAAAAGTTGTCGAAAGAGTCGCCTAAAGAGTTAATTTGAGCATTTTATTGTCTGCAATTCTGAAACGACTCAGGGGCCGTAAAGTCGTATCTGAGGCGTGCATTTCACATGTATATCAGCTCTATTTTGTATACTTGAGTTAGTAGACACGGGCAGTGGGGTGACGCTCCCCAAAGCAACGAAAGCGCGGTTGGAACATCAGCCAGTTCCAACCCAACCCAAATCTTGTTGTTAAAAAAATCGAAAAAAAAACTGAAACTGAAAAGCAGAAACGCGTTGCAGAAAAGAACTATTGCAGTATTCGTAAATAATTTCACAAAAAATTGATTTCACAGAATTTGCACGCCGCAGTACAGCTAATTAACAATTGCAATGCCTTACGCGCGTAATTAAAAATTTCAATTCATTAATCAAAGCAAGATGTGGCGGGGAGACGGCGGCCGAAGCTGTCTGGGGTAAAACAGACCGGTTAGGCCAGAAACAGAACAAGCAGAAAGTGTAATACCGCGATTATTATAGCTATCATTAATACGATTAACAGTTTGAGTGACGAAGTAGGCAGCAGTAAATAATATCTGGAGAGAAAATAAAATCACCCGGCGGGCTCTGAGCTGCTTTGCGAAATTATATGGGAAAACGGAGGAAGTGGAGAGCGGATGATGGGAACTGGAGGGCGGAAAACGGGGGAAGTAGAGAGCGGATGATGGGAACTGGGGGGCGGAAAAACGGGGGAAGCACGGGGGAGAGCGGAAGCAGGGCTTGAGGGCGCACTTGGCCAAGAGCTGTCACCAGGCAAGCAGATCAGAGCCGGCACCTCAGCTCAGACTCAGAACAGGCCCACCTTTCTCTTCATATCGTTTCTCTTCCACTCCGGCAGCAGGCAGAACTGCCGCTTGGGAAGGCCGCGAAACACCTTGGCGAACTCGGCTTCGTCCAGATGCTCCTCGAGACGCGCCGGGTCCGCGTCCTTGGGCGGCGGCCGGCAGCGCAGCGCCTCGTACGGGTAGAGCTTGGGCGGCGACGGGCCCGGGTTCAGCGGCGCTGGCCGCAGTCCGAGAATGTCCGGATAGGCGGCCAGGAGGTCCTCCATGCGGCCGGCCGCTCGGCGGTTCCGTTGCTGCGGCAGGCTGGCGGACTTGCCGTGCTGCTGCCGCTGCTGAAGCTCCTCGGCGTCTCCGGCGAGGCTGCCGTCGCCGTTGCTGCTCCGCTTGGGCGGGTCGAAGGCCAGCGGCATGCGGGCGCGGCTGCCGCGGTGCTGCTGCCGAATGGAGTCCGCGTCCGACTCGTCCTGGGCTCCGTTGCCTGCGGGGGGGGAGTGGGATTAATGAGATGGGATTAATGAGATGGGATTAATGAGATGGGATTAATGAGATGGGATTAATGAGATGGGATTGATGAGATGGGATTGGGGATTGGTGAGATGGGATTGGGGACTGATGAGATGGGATTGGGGACTGATGAGATGGGATTGGGGACTGATGAGATGGGATTGATGACAGATGAGATGGGATTGGGGATTGATGAGATGGGATTGGGGATTGATGAGATGGGATTGGGGATTGATGAGATGGGATTGGGGACTGATGAGATGGGATTGGGGATTGATGAGATAGGATTGGTGAGATGGGATCAGAAAGTAAGGATTCCAGATTTATGAACTGGCCGGAATCCGAGTAGAGGGAATTCGCTACCTCTGAACTGCAACGCCAATTATGATCAGCGGGTATGCAGGTGGAGACGGCTTGATGTGTGCGAATTTTTTTTTTCATTTAGAGAGTCAAAAATTCTTCATAAAAAACTTTTTTCCCGACCAAATCCAGACCGGGAGCCACGTGGCGGAGCGCACACAAACAAAAAACATTCGAAATTCGAGCCAAGTCGGTGCTCGCTCAGCAACTGAACTTTGCCCACACCTGCTTGGCCTCGAAAGCAGACTTCCCACCAAAAAAGCACGCCGGCCAGAAAGA
The DNA here is from genome assembly GCA_002269645.1 of Macrostomum lignano. NCBI lineage: Eukaryota > Metazoa > Platyhelminthes > Macrostomidae > Macrostomum > Macrostomum lignano. The sequence continues at coordinate 68,633 of NIVC01003350.1, read as the reverse complement.
CACGGAAAAATAACAAAAAAGGCAGAACTCAAGCTCACTTAGTGCGCAAAAGGAAAGCAAGCCCCTAGCAGGTATATAGACCTACTAATTAGCATATTTGCTTGTTTTGAAAAATACCGAATTATTTTTAAAAATTACATTAGCATATGCAGTTCCGTCTGGCATATCTGGATGCTAATTTTCTCTTTGCTGGCAAGGACTTCTGGGCCACTGCAGCTGCAATGTCCCGCGCTTTTGGACCGCTGCCAAAGCTTAAGGCTTTTAGCTATTAGGTCCTCCATTCTGGGCCGCTGCAACCCCCAGGGTCCTCCATTCTGGGCCGCTGCAACCCCCAGGGTCCTCCATTCTGGGCCGCTGCTACCCCCAGGGTCCTCCATTCTGGGCCGCTGCTACCCCCAGGGTCCTCCATTCTGGGCCGCTGCTACCCCCAGGGTCCTCCATTCTGGGCCGCTGCTACCCCCCCCGGGGTCCTCCATTCTGGGCCGCTGCTACCCCCAGGGTCCTCCATTCTGGGCCGCTGCTACCCCCCAGGGTCCTCCATTCTGGGCCGCTGCTACCCCCAGGGTCCTCCATTCTGGGCCGCTGCTACCCCCCCGGGGTCCTCCATTCTGGGCCGCTGCTACCCCCAGGGTCGTCCATTCCGGGCCGCTGCAACCCCCAGGGACCTCCATTCTGGGCCGCTGCAACCCCCAGGGTCCTCCATTCTGGGCCGCTGCTACCCCCAGGGTCCTCCATTCTGGGCCGCTGCTACCCCCAGGGTCCTCCATTCTGGGCCGCTGCTACACCCCGGGTCCTCCATTCCGGGCCGCTGCTACCCCCAGGGTCGTCCATTCTGGGCCGCTGCTACAATTCCAGGGTCCTCTATTCTGGGCCGCTGCTACAACCCTAGGGTCCTCCATTCTGGGCCGCTGCTACCAGTGCTACCAGCACAGGTCATAAGAACAGAAACTGAGGTCAAACAAGCCCCATAACACGAAGGCAAATAAAATTCCTAAACCAGAAACAACAGGGGACGCCACTCCTACTCATGCCATATTAAGCGGTAAAACAAGCAGGGTGAATGCCAGGCATTTCGAGAATAAATTCACTCTTGCACACACCGACCGACTGTCTCCTCTCTCACTAATAGCATGAAGTGCGCCAGCATGACCGCGGCTTGCCCGAACAAGCAGACTGGGGGACTGAGGGAGAGAGTGCCAAATATTGCAGGGCCAGGGTGTTGGGACAGGGGGCGGCGCCAGTGCAACGAATTTAAGTGACAACCACTTGCGAGACAAAGAGTGATTATTTTAAGCATAACTTTATTAAAGGCGATGACCAGATAATACACGATTCGCCTAATGGCAGCTTGACCAGGTAGATCCAATGAGCAATGACCAAGTAGATGAGCAGACAGGAAGACAGACATGATGGACAATGACCAGATACTTATAGAATCATATAGACCCAATTAGCAATGACCAGATATACTCAGAACCATATAGACCCATTAAAAATGACCAGTCAGATGTACCTAATGAGCAGAGCAATGACCAGTCAGATGTACCCAATGAGCAGAGCAATGACCAGTCAGATGTACCCAATGAGCAGAGCAATGACCAGTCAGATGTTCTCAATGAGCAGAGCAATGACCAGTCAGATGTTCTCAATGAGCAGAGCAATGACCAGTCAGATGTTCTCAATGAGCAGAGCAATGACCAGTCAGATGTACCCAATGAGCAGAGCAATGACCAGGTCAGATGTACCCAATGAGCAGAGCAATGACCAGGTCAGATGTACCGAATGAGCAGATCAATGACCAGTCAGATGCACCCAATGAGCAGATCAATGACAGTCAGATGCACCCAATAAGCAAGACACTCACCAAGTAGCAGGGCGGCGCCCAGTCCGCCAACTTCAATCTTGCCGTCGGCCAGTTCCTGTTCGAGTTTGCTCCGCCTTGGCCGCTGCTGCTGCTGCCGCCGCTGCTGCTGCTCAAGCTCCTGAGTCTCCCGCTGAGCATGGAACCCGTTCGACCCGTCGATGCTGTCGTCCTCGTCGCCGCGGTGGCGCCTGCCCAGCTCGGCCAGCAGCAGGCTGGAGAAGGCGGGAGCCGGCCAGTTGTCCCGCTCGATCGGGGCCGGCCTGCTCAGGTCGGGCTTGGAGCCGCCCGGATACAGGCTCAGCAGCAGCGGGTCGTCTCCTGGCGACGGCGACAGAGACCTCGGCGTCCGTCTGCCGCTGCCGCCGGCGGCCACGGAGCCGGGGTGGGTGCTGCGAGAGGCCAGGCTGGCCTGGCGGGACACGCGGCTGGGCGGCAGGTGGAAATGCTGCGGGCTGGGGGCGCCGCTGCCGGTCACGGAGCCGCACACGGACGGGCTGGTGGTCCGCCTGTACCGGTCGTTCGGGTGAGTCCGCTGCTCTGTCTCCTGCTCCATGCTCAGGTAGGACCTGGCCAGCAGGTGCGACCCGAAGCCGCTGGGGAAGCGGCGGTGAACAACGCTGCCGCTGCCGCCGATGATGCTGCTGCTGCCGCCGCCGCGGTCGCCGAGGCCGGACTCGGACGGGCAGGAGAAGCTGGTGGGGCTGTGCTGGTGCTGCTGATAGGCCAGGTGCTGAGGATAGGCTCTGGACAGCGGCGTGCTGCTGCTGGCGCCCCCGGCCACTGTGGAATCCGAGTCCAGCGCCCGCTGGTGATGCCCGTTGCCATTGGAAACGCTGGAGGCTGCGCGGCCGGTGCGCTGGGAGCAGGCCTTGCACAGGTAGAGCTGGTTGGACCACTGGGTGACGCGGTCGCCAGGCGCGAACGGGCTGTCGCAGGACTGGCACTTGAAGCAGCGGGGGTGGAAGGTGCTGCCGAGGGCGGTGATCACCTCCCCGGTGACGTACTCGGTGCAGATGCGGCAGCGGACGCCGAACAGTTTCTGATAGTCGTCCGGGCAGTAGAACTTGGCCTCGCGCACAAAGAAGCCGCCCTTCTCCAGGCCCACCGAGCAGGCGGCGCACTTGAAGCAGTCGCGGTGCATGTACTTCTCCTGCACTCGGAGCACCTCGCCTTTGCAGCGCTTCTGGCAGGCTATGCAGTACACCTTCATGGATGAGCGGGTCGCGGGCTGCAAGGTGAGCAGCTCATATATAAGCTAAATACTGCCTTGCGTGCGGCCTCGAATGGGAGGTCAAGAGGGGTCAAGTGTGCCTAAATTATTATTCTTATTATTATTGAGACGATTGCGCAACGATCCGAGAAACAGCGCCTGGATTATAAAAGCAAAGCAAACACCCCACAAGCTGTCAGTTATATATGATGTATGCGCAGTAATTATAGCCTCTGGCCTCCTGTTATTTTCCGATGCTAAAAATAGCACTAGCCAATCGGGCTGGACGAAAACCAGTTGTGCACACAGCTCCAGCGCTATCATTATCTTACCCTTCACTCTATGCGTCAAATGAATGACAGACTCGTGTTTTTTATTGACAAATACATTGCCTGGCTGTTAGACAAAAGCTCAGTCATGTGCATGAGTAATATGCTCATCAACAACCGAATAGCTGAGATGAAAATTAACTATAATGACTCAATGATTATTAGCAGATTTCAGACATGGAAAGATTACAAGGCATTACAAGACATTACAAGGATACAGGGTTAATGCCACTGCAAATTGGCATATTGCATTAGAGGGAGGGCTGATCTATTTACCTGATTATTTGCTATAAAACAGCTTCAGAGCAGAAGAGATCAGTAAATTAAAAACAAAAAGACCAATTACTGTTACTTTTATTGAATAGCACTAAAAGCCCAAGATACTAATAGGTAGCATTAATAATAAATTAAAAAATCAAAACTTCAAATACTAATGTTTTTACCTTACTTCTTAGATTGTTCAAAGCTTTTAACCTATAAAATTAGCAAAATTCTGCACACTATTTTGTTTATAGATAAGTAGTATTATCTAGAGATTAGATAAGAAATACAATGCAGATATAATGTAGATAGAGATACAAATTAATATTTAACTCCTATAAAAGTTATTCAGTATATAGCTATACTAAAAATCTTAATTAATCTTATCTACAAGGGCTGTCCCAAAAGTGGTGCTACTTTTATTATATCTCTCATTTTAATAATCCAAAAACATCATTTTACACAATTTTATAGCAGCAACTTTCTTCTTAACATTAACTTTAACATCTATAAAATCAGACAATGGAAACAAAAGTTACAAACTAAAATGTAGTAGAAGCTTGGCAATAGACTTATAGTAAATTAACAAGCTAGTAGAAAGTAACAAAAGTTTTATTTTCTTTTATTTTCACAATGCATTTTAAACTAATACAAGTTAGTTAATTGAGTTTATGCATTATTGATGTTTTTATAGCTTAGGCCTTTTATTAGCTTGTACTATTAATAATATAAAGTATAAAAGGTTACAGGTCAAAAGGGCAACAGATCAATTGTCTAATAAATAATATACTATGACTATTGCCCTTTTGAATATCACCCTTTAATTGGTTCCTAGTACAAAGGGTATTTCAAAAGAAGCAAACAAGAAATCAAGAATGCAACTTATTTAGTTTCAAAAGGATAGATTTGTAGTTAAATATAACTAGACTATAGCTATTATTATAATTATAAAGTACAATATATAGAATAGTATATAAAAATAGGCCTAGTATTTGTTTTATTTTAGTTATTGTATAAATAACAACTTAAATAACAAGTGCTCTTTTTCTAATATAAAGGATTAGGGTCTACTTTTATTGTCTCTAGACCCTAGAAAAAAACAACTTTTTAGGCTTTCTTAATCTTAGATAAAAAACAAAAAGTGATACATTCGGTAGCAAGTCCTGTGAGCTATATACAAGGTAGGAAAAATGGAAAAAAAACAACTAACTGATTGAATTGTGCAAATATGAAAAAAGTTACACTTGGTCAAACTTAATACATTTTGTATTTAATTTATAAAATGAAGCTGAAAAAAGGGAAAACATATGCTTCTAGAAAATTGAAAATCATTGCAAAATTAAAGGAATATAACACAATACCCCATATACCCCTTTAAAAGGCTAGCAAAATTTTGTTTTTGAGTTTTTGTCCTAAAAAAACTATCAATGGAACTTTTGAATAATGTTTTCTATTATATTAGCCACATAGTTTCCAATGTAGAAAACTGCTTGTTTATATGTATTCCTGCATTTACACAATAGCAATTCAAAGTTGGAGCCAAAAGTAGATATAAATTTCTATTTAAAATAAAAAATGTTGTGCAATTTTTACAAATATGCATTGATAGTGTTTTTTCTTCTGCTTTATTATCTAAACTGGCAAACAAACAAGACAAAACAATGATCTCATTGCCAGCTTTTCCGGCAACTCCAGAATGGCACCAATGTTTTGGGTAAACAGCAGGAGTAACTATTACTACTGTTTTTATAGGAAAGTGACTTGTCATCTTATTAGTCAAATTGATTTTGATTTTACTATCAAGTTTCATTGCATTGGATATTATATGTGCATATAAGCATGTATATACATAAATACACTGGCAATATGATACAACTTTTTTATTGAAAAAGCAACTTAACTATGAAATTGAAAGAAGCATATGCAAAGTTAATATAATGTTTAGGTAAATGACAGGAATAACTTAACTGTATTATAAGGGCTAAATGCCTTGTCAGCTAATTAGGCCTAGGCCTACTACTTTAAAATGTTTTGAATATGTATTTTTGTAGCTTACCTTGGCTAGGCCCCTTGCCAGCCAGCTGGATTAGCTTGGTGTTACATTTGGATGATCTATATAAGGACAAAAGTAGCTTAATTATGGTATAAGGATTAAAATTCCATATATAGTATATTATTGTTTTGTGAATAAAAAAGATTAGTTTTATTTTGCAAAGCACTAGGCCTAAGGCAAAATAATCTACAAGAAAAATTCTTAAAAATGACATATAAGGAATGAAAATCTATTGAATAGTTCAAAAGTTATGTCATCTTCTTATCTATAACTTGGAAAATCAAACCTTTTGATCAAAAATGATCCCAAAGCCTTAAGGGAAAATTGGGCAATCTTCTAGTTTCACATGTTTAATTATTTTAAAGTATTTTTTTTTATTTTCAGCAAAGCAATCATGGCTGGGCACCCTGCAGCATCAACAACTATCGTTCTGGACCTAGACCTACGACCTGCCGCTGCATGATTGTGGCCATCCCAGATTGCAACGCTGCTAGCATCCTACCCCTTGTGCAATGGTATATGCTGCCCGGTACTCGCATTATCACCGACCAGTGGCAGGCATATAGGCCCCCCCCTAACCAACTACCCAATCATTTGACAGTGAACCAATGGCTGCATTTTGTGGACCCTAACCACCCAGAAGTCCACACAAACATAGTGGAAGGCACATGGGCCCATGCTAAGGCCCATTTCAGGGCAATGCATGGCACGTCCAAGGCCCTATTCGACACCCACTTGGACAAATTTCTCTGGTGTCGCTGCCATCCGCGCAACACTTTTGGGAACATCCTTTTCTAGGTGGCGCACTATTATTATTATATTATGCTGTCTGAGGCATAAAACATAAAACAAAACTGTCGTTAACTATCGTTTTAAAAACAGTTTGAATTAAATGTGCAAAACTAGAAGATTGCCAAAAATTGCATTATGGAATTGCATTTATATGACACTAAAAGTGTTATTAAAATCTCACTGGACTCTCTACTTGGGATATCAGGCTAGGCATACAAAGAAATTGATCATTGCAAACCCAAACCTTATAGCCATCCATAGGATCTTACTAGGCTTAGGCTAGACTGGAAATTTTAGACATAACCATAGGCCTAGGCATATTAGGCCTACTAATAGCCTAATAGGCTTATTTAGTATCTTAAAATCCTATATTATTTCTAGTATGAAATATAATCAACTTTTTAAGATTAAGGAATTAATTAATGAAGTAGGCCTATAATTTTTACTTGGATTCTCGGATTTCAGGGAATAGGTCTAGCTTAGCTAGGGGCTAGGAATAAGGCCTAGGCCTACTATCTAATATCTAATTTATTTATCATATTAGTTAAAGTAAAAAAAAACATAAAAAGGTGCCTGAGTGTTAGCTTAGTAATACTATAATACATAAGAGCCATATGTTGTATTGCTAATTGCTGCAACTCCAAGTCCAACGCCTGTTGGCCTGTAGACAGGTCAAGACCAACACCAACGTAACAAGGAGTTATTTTGGCAATTGTAAAATTTACGTACTGGCAAGCTATGTTTTTAGCTATAAGTGATTTGCTTTTTTAACAGTTTTTGAGTAGAATTAGACAACGATAACGAAATTTACACCTAATAAAAAAGTACCTTACTTGTTTTAAAAATTGTTATAACAGCTGATTGTTTTCATAGAACATTCAAAATTTTAATTTCGAAGGTTTTTATTATGACGCGGTGTTTTTAAGAGTAAGTAATTTTGTGAGATTGAGGCAACTGATTTTTCAATACTTAGGACATTCAAATATTCTGTAATCATATTCATAGATGATATAGATAAGATGTTTAGAAATAACAAAAATCCTGCTTTCATAGCTCTAAACGCTTAGTTTACTATTTAAAGCCGAAATATTCTAGCGCCTAGGCCTAGGCTACAGTCTACAGAAGGAAATCACGCGCGTGATTAATCATAAATAGCTTTAAAAATTTGTGTTTGCAGGTAATTAAAAAGTTTTTATAATTTGCAAAAAAACCAATGTTTCCCTTATTTTCACAATATATTGAATTGATATAATGATATTCGAGTTCAAGTACTTTCGCTTGCTTCTACTATATAATATAATCTAGTGCTGAAAAATTGCATGCAGGACTTCAGTCAGTTATATGATATTTGCATATGAATGATTATAATGTCATAGCTACTTTTCTTTATTATAAAATACAAAATAGGCCTATGCCCTATAGTATGGCCCTGCTAGCATTGGCTGTTTTATAGAATAGCCTAGTGGCTATAGTGTTACCCATACCATAGACATAGTCAGGAAGATAGCATTTTTCACAGAAAATTCTGGCACAAAAGGAGGTTAGACATGCGCCACATTGGCACTAGTGCATTTTGCTACAAGTTGGCAAGGGAGAAAATTAAATCTAGCATAGTATGGATATAGTGTAATGAAATGAATACCAAGGAGCCTGTTTTAAATTCTTAGTCAAAAGTGCCAAATCGGAGCGGCAAACTCTTACAAAAAATTGATGATTCATATTAATATTAGGTAATTATTAGTCAATAAAACAGGCTTCATTTTAAACTGTCCAGCAAAATAAACATAAATATATACAATAAAAAGTATAATGAAATATAAATAGAATACAAATACAAATAATGCACAATGTGAAATAAATACAAAAAAACAAAATATGATTACTTTTAAAACAGATATAAAGATACATTACAATAGTGCAAGATATAGGCACAATTTGAATTTAATGCAAAACCAAAATTTTCAATGAGACAACATATTTCTTAACAGAAAATTAGCATATAATTTTTTATTAGCACTTTTTGTTTGCCAATATATTGATGGCTTTTTTAATTAATTCACATTAAACATTGTATTAACGGGTCCTGGACACTTCGTCATCTTACCAGTTCGTCATCCAGATGACAAAGTGACCATGGTTTTTGGACGCTTCGTCATACAAAAAAATTGTTAGAAATCTAGATGACGAAGTGACCAAATTTTGAGGACACTTCGTCATCCCAAGATTTTGCAAAGCTGTAAAATTGTTATTTGATTCGATCAATAGTCTGTAAAATATAGGATTAAATACACGTTTAGGGATTCAACTTCTCGCTATAATTGGCATCTAAATGCACGCTGTATGAGTACAAGTGTTCATTGTAATTTTATTATAGCTTCGCTTCCACAAACATGTGTGGAGTTGTAACGATGTAGATTTAAATATGTTTATGAATAGTGTGTTTTTGTGTTTTTATTAATATGTTTTTTTTAAGTTGCATTTAATTTTGCTATTCAGGTATGCATATTTCCAATTTATTGTTATTTTTGTTTTACTGTATCATTCCAAGATATTGTATGATTTAAACCGCGAGTAGAATTCAATTTTGTACTGATCGCGATCGCGATCTCTTCTCTTCTCCAGCTCTTCCCCCGTCATAGTTAATCCTCATTAATTATCAGTTAGTTAATCAGTTAGTTAATCCTCAGTGTAGCCACCTATATTTATGACTACTCGATACAACTTAGCTGACGAAGTTACATATAGCTATTCAATAAGTTTTTTAGACAAAGTGGATGACGAAGTGTCCAGGAAGTAGATGACGATGTGTTCACAATAGTATCGTAGATGACGAAGTGGTAAGATGACGAAGTGTCCAGGAACCGTAATAACTGATGGTTTTTGTGTTTTTTTAATAGGGCCTAAGTTGCAATTTATAATGCAAGCAAACTTTTTTGATAGGAATAGAAACCATTAGGCCTATAGAAGATTCCATCTATGGTCACCTCTTTTAAAAGTGCAGATGAAGTCTCTTTTTTTGTGAGTGACAACTTGCTATGCCATGGCAGGCTTGATGCTTGAGTTGAAGAATGAAGTAGGGGGGGGGTGGGTGCAGTGTGCGAGGGTTTTATTAGATGGATTAAAGCTACTAATCAGTGATCAGTTTTCTCATATCTTTATTTAGAATAATCCAAGAGAAATTGCTCAGAGGTACATAGAATGGTGACTTTTCAATCAATGTTGCTAAATATATATAAAATTTCAAATAAGAAAGAAATCAATTTGGAAATAGATAAAATAGTTTGGGTCAAAAAGCAAATTTTCCATACTTTCAATATTTGAATTTTGAATTTGAATGCCCCTATAGGGGATTAATGTGCTAGTATAAACTAATAATTTTCTTTTTTCTATAATCTTGTTACAATTGGTTTCCCTACTATTATTTTTTGAATTATTAAGTGAGCAAAAATAACACAGATAATCATACATGCATAAACCCATTGATTTATAATGGCTATCCAACTTACATTTTGACTAAAACTACAACTTACCTATGAAAGAAACCCTAAAACAAAAATTAACAAATTTTAGGTAAATAGTAGGAATAACTATTATTAAGGCTCAATACCTTGTCATCTAATTAGTAATCACCTATATTTTTTCACGTGGGCATTTTCCCAACTTATCTCTAGTGGTCTACTATAAGTTACAATGGCCAGATTAGCCAGATCAGCTAGCAGTTGTGCATGTATGCTTTGACTTCTATTCTTAGATTATTCTCTTTAGGTCATTGCCAAGTTAGTTGGCAATATCTCTAGCAACTTCTGCAGCAACTAGGTCAGAACAAAAGTAGCTATTTATAGCTTAGAAGAATAGATTCCCTCAAGTAAGAGATACACATAATGAGCACAATCAGATTGCCTTTTACCTCTTACTCAACAAGCCTTCAGCTCATCATCTAACCATAGGTGCCTTGCTAGTAAAATCCCAAACTCAGAATAAGATGAGTTGGTATGACCAATTTGACTTAAGTCAATTCCATTGAAAAGCATGGGTTCCAAATTCTCACACTTACTTCCAATAGCAATATCATTGAGAGGAACACTATTACCATTATGTTGACCATTTTTCTAAGCCTTTTGCAACTTTCTCAGCTTCTGAATAACTGATTGCCACCCAAGCAATTTTGCAACATTTTTGTTCAACATTTTTAGTTTAGACACTTGATCATTCTAATCACTGGTCATATTTGAAGTCATACTTATATTGATAGAGAATGGGTCATCATCATCACTTCTTCTCTATCTTCTACTATAATAAGTGTCAGTCTCATTCTTCAAAGAATCTTAAGCTGCTAGCTGCATGTCCTCATAAGAATCTGATTGATTATCAGGAAGATGACTTGTACCACCTGTGACCTGGCTTGAAAAGGTCACACTAGATGCACTAGCAATGCTAGAAGATTGACTAGTACTTAAGAGCAATGTGCTCATTGAAGAAAGGACAACATAGCCAGTTAGTCCATTTGTTAACTATATGGCCATTTTTAGTTTGAGTTGTTGCAGGTCTATCTTGTAAAGCTCTTAGTAATAGCATTGAGTTGGCACTTAGCTTGGAATAGGTCTTATCATCTTTAAAGAATAGTAATGTATGTCATTTGGGCATGTTCCTCAAACCTATAGGCTGTTGAAATTCTCTGTCATTTTGAAACTTGGTATTGCCTTGAGTCTGCCATTCTGGAGTATAAGTAAAGTCAACTCATATTATAGGTATAGATTATACAACTATATACAATATAGTTAGTATATACAATATTAGTTCTATAGAAAAAAACATTTTAGGAAATTAGGAAACAACTACCAAGAACAATGGTAGTTAGTCATTATGCACTAGGTTGTGGGAATACAATGGATGAGGCATTAGTTTCCAGCCAAGGTCCAGTAACTTTTTGTAAGTCACCTTGGTAGTTTGGGGATAAGGCATTATTGTGCAGGAATTAGACCAGACCATGATTCATTTGCTTCTGTGCAATGGTAGCAGCCAATCTATTAAGCTGTTTTTGGCATATACAAGCTTTATAAAAAAGTTGTGCATATTTTGTTATGCAAATAAATATGAAATTTTTATTCAATGTAAGCCATCAAAACAGTAATATATATATATTATATATATATACATATTCAATAATTAAGAAAGAATTAAAGTTTCTTAAAATTGGTTAAAAGAATATAAATAGGAATGATACATTATGATATATTTTGTAATTTATTCTTCTCAAATAATTTGATGCTTTAATTTATTTCATAAATAAAATGATTTTTAGTGTTATTTAATTTGTTTATTGAGTATGCATATGCATATATGCTTGTTTTATTTTGTGACTTGGTGTACACTCTAATACAATGCTTTTTCTTTCTGGCATATTGTACATGCGGCATGGTCTGCAATGTGGTGTTCACCCTGGTGTACTTTAAGTAACATTGTCACAAAACCAGCAAGAGGCATTGCTACCTATCCTGCTAACTCCCCAGAGCAGGCACATAAGTACATAGATACTTATGCAGTTGTGTACACAAGCACACACAGGGGAGCACGAGAAATGCCTGCAGACAAATTGCCCGCAGGAGATTTTCCCATTGTGATTTTCCTGCTAAGATTTGCCCGCAACGCTTTTTTCCTATACAGTGCATTTTGCCACGTGGCAAAGTCTTTCTGCATTGCCTCCCCAATGCTTAGTAAGTCTTATTAATAAAGAGATTTACCCAATCAAACGTTTTGATAGTAACTGCATATCAAATGCATATTTTGGGGGGGGGCAATGCAGACAGATTCCAGCTATCAAATGCGCTGTAGGAAAAAAGCAAAAAAGACTTACTAAGCATTGGGGAGAGGCAATGCAGAAAAAAAGCATTGCGGTCAAATCTCTGCAGGCACCTTGTCAGTTTCTAATCATTATCATCACATTTGAACAATTAGTCTTTAATGATTTTCTTGTTCAAAGGTAACAAGTTAAAGTTGCGCAACTTGGGTTGTTTAATAATTATCTGAAACCCAGATTTCAACTTGTTTTACACGCCTGTTTTTCGCTTTCTAATGCATGCACCGAGAGAGCGCGCGAGTTCATGATAATTAGCGCCTAATTAGCTAATCTGGACTCAGCCTTATCGCTTTCCCATCTGCAACTCCAACTATGCTCAGGCGACTGTCCGGCGCCATCCGCTCCGGGCTGGCCGAGCTGGACCGGTCGGAGGATGAGGCAGCGGAGGCTGGGTCCTCAGCCTCGGGTCCTCGGTACGCCTACAGTCGGCCGGACTTCCTCAGCCTGTCCCTGGAGCCGGACGAGGTGACTGGGCTGGCCGGCTATAATGTTAGTCGGCCGATTCTGGTGGCCGGAGACAAGTGCCCGCTGCCGGGCATGTCCGGATATGCCGAGTGAGTCTGGAGGCAGGGGTTGTTGTCACCCTAGCCTAATCCTAGGGTTGAGCCTCTCTGACCCACAGAAGCAATCAGAAGTCTGCAGATGCCGTGTTTACCGATTGCTGCTCAAAATTGACAATTGATTGAAGTCTTGATTTTCCAAAAATTCTAACAATTATCAAATTATTGATATTTCTAATGAAATCTGATTTACAGAAGTGGCCCTCCGCTTGGAAACTTATTTAGTTAGCAATTCCCCAATTTTAATAATAAAGTAAGAAATTCCCCCATTTTTAGAATAAAGTCAGAAATTCCCCAATTTTAATAATAAAGTAAGAATTCCCCCATTTTAAGAATAAAGTGAGAAATTCCCCAATTTTAATAATAAAGTAAGAAATTCCCCCATTTTAAGAATAAAGTGAGAAATTCCCCAATTTTAATAATAAAGTAAGAAATTCCCCCATTTTAAGAATAAAGTGAGCAATTCCCCCCATTTTGAGAATAAAGTGAGAAATTCCCCCATTTTTGAGAAAAAGGTGAGAAATTCCCCCATTTTGAGAATAAAGTGAGCAATTCCCCCCATTTTGAGAATAAAGTGAGCAATTCCCCCCATTTTGAGAATAAAGTGAGCAATTCCCCCCATTTTGAGAATAAAGTGAGAAATTCCCCCATTTTTGAGAAAAAGGTAAGAAATTCCCCCATTTTGAGAATAAAGTGAGAAATTCCCCCATTTTGAGAACCCCACCTGAGCATTCCTGCTCACATCAATTGATCACCTGCCTCAACCAAAGGACCATCAATGGCGGCAAGAGCCAGCGCAACGAGGACCAGGCGCAGGCCTGCCAGTTCTGGCTGTCGCCTCCAAACAGCCCGGCAGCAGGCGGCCAGGAGCCCCGGCCCGATGCGATCATGTACTCGAATTTTATTTGCACTTTTGAGGACTGTCGAGCAGTGAGTGCGCGTATGCTTCACTGACTACTAATTAGGTGACGAGGTGTTTGTTTATTATAATTCAGCATTAGTTACTCCCACCGTTTACCTTAGGCTGAAGCGGCCAGACCCGTTGGAAGCACCTTAGTTACCTACTTTGCCCTGTTCGATGGCCACGCCGGGGACGGCGCTTCCACCTATGCCAGGCACAGGCTGCACCTGCACATCAGGGTGAGTGCACTGCGATCTGAGACTGCGTTCTCGCGATTCAGATGGATTCAGAATCACTCAGATGGAGGCAGAATCATTCAGATGGATTCAGAATCACTCAGATGGAGGCAGAATCATTCAGATGGAGGCAGAATCATTCAGATGGATTCAGAATCATTCAGATGGAGGCAGAATCATTCAGATGGAGGCAGAATCATTCAGATGGAGGCAGAATCATTCAGATGGAGGCAGAATCATTCAGATGGAGGCAGAATCATTCAGATGGAGGCAGAATCATTCAGATGGAGGCAGAATCATTCAGATGGATTCAGAATCATTCAGATGGAGGCAGAATCATTCAGATGGAGGCAGAATCATTCAGATGGAGGCAGAATCATTCAGATGGAGGCAGAATCATTCAGATGGAGGCAGAATCATTCAGATGGAGGCAGAATCATTCAGATGGAGGCAGAATCATTCAGATGGAGGCAGAATCATTCAGATGGAGGCAGAATCATTCAGATGGAGGCAGAATCATTCAGATGGAGGCAGAATCATTCAGATGGAGGCAGAATCATTCAGATGGAGGCAGAATCATTCAGATGGAGGCAGAATCATTCAGATGGAGGCAGAATCATTCAGATGGAGGCAGAATCATTCAGATGGAGGCAGAATCATTCAGATGGAGGCAGAATCATTCAGATGGAGGCAGAATCATTCAGATGGAGGCAGAATCATTCAGATGGAGGCAGAATCATTCAGATGGAGGCAGAATCATTCAGATGGAGGCAGAATCACTCAGATGGATTCAGAATCACTCAGATGGATCCAGAATCATTCAGATGGATCCAGAATCATTCAGATGGATTCAGAATCACTCAGATGGATCCAGAATCATTCAGATGGATCCAGAATCATTCAGATGGATCCAGAATCATTCAGATGGATTCAGAATCACTCAGATGGATCCAGAATCACTCAGATGGATTCAGAATCATTCAGATGGATTCAGAATCATTCAGATGGATCCAGAATCATTCAGATGGATCCAGAATCATTCAGATGGATTCAGAATCACTCAGATGGATCCAGAATCACTCAGATGGATTCAGAATCACTCAGATGGATTCAGAATCATTCAGATGGATCCAGAATCATTCAGATGGATCCAGAATCATTCAGATGGATTCAGAATCACTCAGATGGATCCAGAATCACTCAGATGGATTCAGAATCACTCAGATGGATCCAGAATCACTCAGATGGATTCAGAATCACTCAGATGGATCCAGAATCACTCAGATGGATTCAGAATCACTCAGATGGATCCAGAATCACTCAGATGGATTCAGAATCACTCAGATGGATCCAGAATCACTCAGATGGATCCAGAATCACTCAGATGGATCCAGAATCACTCAGATGGATTCAGAATCACTCAGATGGATCCAGAATCACTCAGATGGATTCAGAATCACTCAGATGGATCCAGAATCATTCTGTCATCCCTTCTCTCATCTGGCCCCTCAGGACCGCCTTCAGCAGATGCACCCTTTCCTGCTGAGCGCCCTGTCTGGTTCGAATTCGACCACAGCAAAAGCAGAGAATTCGAGCATTGGAGTTGACGACTTAGTTACTGGAGCCTTGGAGAACGCTTTCATCACCATGGTGAGCACTGAGCATGATCAAAAAGTACTTTTAACTTGGCCCAATGGCTTATTGCAGCTGCAAGCTGTGCTTTTTCCAAACTTGCAGGACCAAGAAATCGGTAAAAATCGCGTTGCCCACAAAATCAAAGGCGGCTGCACCGCCCTCGTCACCGTGTTCCTGCTTGGCAGGGCCTACGTTGCCTCCGCTGGGGACAGCAGGTGACTATTATACCTGCTATGGGATAAATGTGGGATTAGCTGGGGAATAATTTGGGGATTAGCTAAGGGATAAATGTGGGACTAGCTAACGGATAATGTGGGATTACCTAAGGGATAATTAGGGGATTAGCTTAGGGATAAATGTGGGACTAGCTAAGGGATAAATGTGGGATTATCTAAGGAATAATGTAGGATTAGCTAAGGGATAAATGTGGGATTATCTAAGGAATAATGTAGGATTAGCTAAGGGATAAATGTGGGATTAGTTAAGGGATAAATGTGGGATTAGCTAAGGGATAAATGTGGGATTAGCTAAGGGATAAATGTGGGATTAGCTAAGGGATAAATGTGGGATTAGCTAAGGGATAAATGTGGGATTAGCTAAGGGATAAATGTGGGATTAGCTAAGGGATAAATGTGGGATTAGCTAAGGGATAAATGTGGGATTAGCTAAGGGATAAATGTGGGATTAGTTAAGGGATAAATGTGGGATTAGCTAAGGGATAAATGTGGGATTATCTAAGGAATAATGTAGGATTAGCTAAGGGATAAATGTGGGATTAGTTAAGGGATAAATGTGGGATTAGCTAAGGGATAAATGTGGGATTAGCTAAGGGATAAATGTGGGATTAGCTAAGGGATAAATGTGGGATTAGCTAAGGGATAAATGTGGGATTAGCTAAGGGATAATTAGGGGATTAGCTAAGGGATAAATGTGGGATTAGCTAAGGGATAAATGTGGGATTAGCTAAGGGATAAATGTGGGATTAGCTAAGGGATAAATGTGGGATTAGCTAAGGGATAATTAGGGGATTAGCTAAGGGATAAATGTGGGATTAGCTAAGGGATAAATGTGGGATTAGCTAAGGGATAAATGTGGGATTAGCTAAGGGATAAATGTGGGATTAACTGGGAGAAAATAGTTCACAATTCCCCTTCGCCACGCAGAGCGGTCCTGTGCCGTGGCGGTCAGGCCCCGGGCCGGCAGCTCACGGAGGACCAGACGCCCTACAACGACCGGCAGCGGCTGCAGACCATCGCCGCCAATCACCCGCGCCTGGCGCAGGGCGAGTTCAGTCCGCTACAGTTTGCCAAGCGGCTGGGCAGGCGAGACCTCGGCAGGCGGGTTCTGTGCCGCTCCGCCTTTGTTCAGGGCTGGTAAGTGCGAGTCTCTGCTGTTGTTGGAAAGCGAATCTCATCTTCTGTAGTTAAATCTCACCTGCATCTGAAAATCAAGTCTCATCTTCCATTAGGTCAAGTCTCACCCTCCATTGGTAGATCAAATCTCACTCTTTATTTGTAGATCGAATCTGACAAAGTCAAATCTCATCATCCATTTCGTAAAATCTCACCCTTTACCAGTAAGTCAAATCTCAATGCCTCCGATCCTACTCGAGAAACTTTCCCCATTCGCAGGTTTCTTAAAACGGTGTCAGAAGAGGATCTGCTGTTTCCACTCATTACCGGCGATTCAAAAAAGGTTTTTACGCAGATTTTTATTCCTCCTTTGATGTGCTATTTGAATGATGACAAGCATTTCCAGGCCAATACCGCCCCATCTAGTGCCAGTTCCAGCCCATCTAGTGCCAGTTCCAGCCCATCTAGTGCCAGTTCCGCCACATCTAGTGCCAGTTCCGCCCCATCTAGTGCAGTTCCGCCACATCTAGTGCCAGTTCCGCCACATCTAGTGCCAGTTCCGTCCCATCTAGTGCCAGTTCCAGCCCATCTAGTGCCAGTTCCAGCCCATCTAGTGCCAGTTCCAGCCCATCTAGTGCCAGTTCCAGCCCATCTAGTGCCAGTTCCGCCCCATCTAGTGCCAGTTCCGCCCCATCTAGTGCAGTTCCGCCACATCTAGTGCCAGTTCCGCCCCATCTAGTGCAGTTCCGCCACATCTAGTGCCAGTTCCGCCTCCTCTAGTGCCAGTTCCGTCCCATCTAGTGCCAGTTCCAGCCCATCTAGTGCCAGTTCCAGCCGATCTAGTGCCAGTTCCAGCCCATCTAGTGCCAGTTCCAGCCGATCTAGTGCCAGTTCCGCCACATATAGTGCCAGTTCCAGCCCATCTAGTGCCAGTTCCAGCCCATCTAGTGCCAGTTCCAGCCGATCTAGTGCCAGTTCCGCCACATATAGTTCCAGTTCCAGCCCATCTAGTGCCAGTTCCGCCCCATCTAGTGCCAGTTTCAGCCCATCTAGTGCCAGTTCCGCCACATATAGTGCCAGTTCCAGCCCATCTAGTGCCAGTTCCAGCCCATCTAGTGCCAGTTCCAGCCGATCTAGTGCCAGTTCCGCCACATATAGTTCCAGTTCCAGCCCATCTAGTGCCAGTTCCGCCCCATCTAGTGCCAGTTTCAGCCCATCTAGTGCCAGTTCCAGCCCATCTAGTGCCAGTTCCAGCCCATCTAGTGCCAGTTCCGCCACATCTAGTGCCAGTTCTGCCCCATCTAGTGCCAGTTTCAGCCCATCTAGTGCCAGTTCCAGCCGATCTAGTGCCAGTTCCAGCCCATCTAGTGCCAGTTCCAGCCGATCTAGTGCCAGTTCCAGCCCATCTAGTGCCAGTTCCAGCCCATCTAGTGCCAGTTCCGCCCCATCTAGTGCCAGTTCCAGCCCATCTAGTGCCAGTTCCAGCCCATCTAGTGCCAGTTCCGCCACATCTAGTGCCAGTTCTGCCCCATCTAGTGCCAGTTTCAGCCCATCTAGTGCCAGTTCCAGCCCATCTAGTGCCAGTTCCAGCCCATCTAGTGCCAGTTCCAGCCGATCTAGTGCCAGTTCCAGCCCATCTAGTGCCAGTTCCAGCCCATCTAGTGCCAGTTCCGCCCCATCTAGTGCCAGTTCCAGCCCATCTAGTGCCAGTTCCGGCCCATCTAGTGCCAGTTCCAGCCCATCTAGTGCCAGTTCCAGCCCATCTAGTGCCAGTTCCAGCCCATCTAGTGCCAGTTCCAGCCCATCTAGTGCCAGTTCCGGCCCATCTAGTGCCAGTTCCAGCCCATCTAGTGCCAGTTCCAGCCCATCTAGTGCCAGTTCCGCCCCATCTAGTGCCAGTTCCGCCACATATAGTGCCAGTTCCAGCCCATCTAGTGCCAGTTCCAGCCCATCTAGTGCCAGTTCCAGCCGATCTAGTGCCAGTTCCGCCACATATAGTTCCAGTTCCAGCCCATCTAGTGCCAGTTCCGCCCCATCTAGTGCCAGTTTCAGCCCATCTAGTGCCAGTTCCAGCCCATCTAGTGCCAGTTCCGCCCCATCTAGTGCCAGTTTCAGCCCATCTAGTGCCAGTTCCGCCACATATAGTGCCAGTTCCAGCCCATCTAGTGCCAGTTCCGGCCCATCTAGTGCCAGTTCCAGCCGATCTAGTGCCAGTTCCGCCACATATAGTTCCAGTTCCAGCCCATCTAGTGCCAGTTCCGCCCCATCTAGTGCCAGTTTCAGCCCATCTAGTGCCAGTTCCAGCCCATCTAGTGCCAGTTCCAGCCCATCTAGTGCCAGTTCCGCCACATCTAGTGCCAGTTCTGCCCCATCTAGTGCCAGTTTCAGCCCATCTAGTGCCAGTTCCAGCCGATCTAGTGCCAGTTCCAGCCCATCTAGTGCCAGTTCCAGCCGATCTAGTGCCAGTTCCAGCCCATCTAGTGCCAGTTCCAGCCCATCTAGTGCCAGTTCCGCCCCATCTAGTGCCAGTTCCAGCCCATCTAGTGCCAGTTCCAGCCCATCTAGTGCCAGTTCCGCCACATCTAGTGCCAGTTCTGCCCCATCTAGTGCCAGTTTCAGCCCATCTAGTGCCAGTTCCAGCCCATCTAGTGCCAGTTCCAGCCCATCTAGTGCCAGTTCCAGCCGATCGAGTGCCAGTTCCAGCCCATCTAGTGCCAGTTCCAGCCCATCTAGTGCCAGTTCCGCCCCATCTAGTGCCAGTTCCAGCCCATCTAGTGCCAGTTCCGGCCCATCTAGTGCCAGTTCCAGCCCATCTAGTGCCAGTTCCAGCCCATCTAGTGCCAGTTCCAGCCCATCTAGTGCCAGTTCCAGCCCATCTAGTGCCAGTTCCGGCCCATCTAGTGCCAGTTCCAGCCCATCTAGTGCCAGTTCCAGCCCATCTAGTGCCAGTTCTAGCCGATCTAGTGCCAGTTCCAGCCCATCTAGTGCCAGTTCCAGCCCATCTAGTGCCAGTTCCGCCCCATCTAGTGCCAGTTCCAGCCCATCTAGTGCCAGTTCCGGCCCATCTAGTGCCAGTTCCAGCCCATCTAGTGCCAGTTCCAGCCCATCTAGTGCCAGTTCCAGCCCATCTAGTGCCAGTTCCAGCCCATCTAGTGCCAGTTCCGGCCCATCTAGTGCCAGTTCCAGCCCATCTAGTGCCAGTTCCAGCCCATCTAGTGCCAGTTCCAGCCCATCTAGTGCCAGTTCCAGCCCATCTAGTGCCAGTTCCAGCCCATCTAGTGCCAGTTCCGCCCCATCTAGTGCCAGTTCCAGCCCATCTAGTGCCAGTTCCGGCCCATCTAGTGCCAGTTCCAGCCCATCTAGTGCCAGTTCCAGCCCATCTAGTGCCAGTTCCAGCCCATCTAGTGCCAGTTCCAGCCCATCTAGTGCCAGTTCCGGCCCATCTAGTGCCAGTTCCAGCCCATCTAGTGCCAGTTCCAGCCCATCTAGTGCCAGTTCCAGCCCATCTAGTGCCAGTTCCGCCCCATCTAGTGCCAGTTCCAGCCCATCTAGTGCCAGTTCTGCCCCATCTAGTGCCAGTTCCGCCCCATCTAGTGCCAGTTCCGCCCCATCTAGTGCCAGTTCCAGCCCATCTAGTGCCAGTTCCAGCCCATCTAGTGCCAGTTCCGCCCCATCTAGTGCCAGTTCCAGCCCATCTAGTGCAGTTCCGTCCCTTATTGAAGAGAAGAAGAAGTTTGTTATGCATGTCCACTATAGCTGCTAATTTGCACTTGATTGGCCTCAGGAGAATTGCAAAATTGATTACAATTATATGCGAACTGCAGCCCCAAATGTATCGATCACTAGTGCAATTCTTGATGTAGCAGTTCTGTCTTGAATTTAAGTCTTCCCTGTGAATGTACCGAATGCACCGGCCTTGCTTTTTACCCAGCATTTTCTTGGCTTCTCTGCTTCAAGCTTGCGGGAAACAGGCCTAAATTGTTTGAAGGCACTGACTTCTCTGGTCTCTGCCTACAACCTAAACCCAAACCTCAAACTAAACCCCAAGACCTAAACCCAAAAAACTTACTTACCTAAACCCCAACCCCAAACCCTAACCTAGACCTCAGCTCAAACCCTAACCTAAACTGAAAACCTAAACCCCAAGCCCAACCTAGAGCTCAACCTAAACCCAACTTAAACAAACTGAAACCTTAATTAAAAGCAGAACCGTTGAAACGTTTTCTCTTTTAATTTAATTTTAAATAATCTCCAGTCCCGTCTCCTAGCAACCATTGGCGTTGCCAGGGGGTTCGGCGATCACGACCTGCTCGTGTCCGACAGCAGTATCGCAGTGAAGCCGTTCCTGAGCTGCGTGCCGCAGGTTGTGCCGCTGCGCGACTGCATGGGCGCCGACGATTTTGTTGTCATGGCAACCGACGGTCTGTGGGATGTGCTAAGCAACGAAGCGGCTGAGGCTGTTGTCAAGGACGCTGTTAGTCAGTCTACTAGTAATAGGTGAGATTTTGAGTTCTGTCTATCTATCTATCTGTCTATCTATTTATCCATCTATCTATCTATCCATTATCTATCCTCTATCTGTCTATCTATCTAACCATCTATTAGGGTGAGCCAAAAGTTTCCGGAATTTGAACAATTTAAAACTATAACAAATAGTGTCAAGAACAAACAGTTTACAGCGATGTGATGTAGTTGCCATTCAAGGCCCTGACCCTCTCCCATCTTGCTGGCAATGCCTCAATCCCCTCCCTCCAGAAGCTCGCAGGCTTTGAATCAATCCATTTCTGCACTGCCTGCTCCACATGTTGCTTGTTGGCGAACCGCTGTCCATCACAAAAGCTCTGGAGAGACCTGAACACATGGTAGTCGCATGGCGAGAGGTCTGGCGAATATGGTGGGTGGGGCAAAACACTGAAGCCCAGGCTTGCCAGCTTGGCCTGGGTGAGTCTTGCTTTGTGAGGCCGCGCATTGTCGAAGAGGAGCACTTTGTCGCGGTGTCCCGGGCACACGGATCGCAGCAAACGGGTGACCTGCTCCAGTTCGCTGCAGATCACCTCCGCGTTCACAGCCATGCCATGCGGGATGACCTCCCAGAAAACAGGGCCAGACGAGCAGAACCAGAAAGAGAGCAGCTCCTTGCGCAGTGGCGGTTCCGCATTTGGCAGCTGGCTGGGTGGTTCTTCTAAGCATCGACCCAGACGGCTGATGTGCTTGGGTTCTCATAGCAGACCCACTTCTCGTCTTGAGCGATTATCGACTTGAGAAAGTTTGGCGAACCGGCCTGGCGAAGATTCGAAGTTGCCACATCCACCCTGGCTCTCAGCTGCTGAGGCGTCAGCTCATGGGGCACCAGAGTTGGCTCCTTCGGCACCTTGTCCGCAGCATGCAGGCTCCGCCGGACCGTGCCATAGAACACCCGAGTAGCGGCTGACAGCTTGCGCACGCTGTAGTCTGGATTGTCCTCAAGGGCTTGGAGAACGGCATCGCCATCAGCAGCAGGGGGTCGGCCTGACCTCGGCTTGTCCTTCAGCTCATAGTTCTCCTCAGCAAAGCGAGAGAACCACTCGTACACCGACGACTTGGAGGGTGCATGTGGGCCCATCAGCTGCAACAACTCGCGATGTGCCTCTGCTGCGTTGCGTCCCGCATGAAAGTGGTTGAGCAGAATTGCTCGCCATTCAGTTCTTGGCAGTTCCATTGGATGCGTTTGCTGGCTTATGTAGGCAGGGTCTGGGAAACTGAGCAATGTTAAGCTAAAGAGTGATGATAAGGCTGGCCAACAGCATAGTAGATGGTTGCTGCTTTTAAGCTTTTCCATAGACAAAAATTAACTAAAAGTTGGATTCTAAAAAATTCTGGAAACTTTTGGATCACCCTAATATTTATCTATCTATCCATCCATCTATCTATGTATCTATCTATCTATGTATGTATCTATCTATCCATCTATCTATCTATCTATCTATCTATCTGTCTATCTATCTATCTATCCATCTATCTATCTATCTATCTATCTATCTATCTATCTATCTATCTATCTATCTATCTATCTATCTATCTATCTATCTATCTATCTATCTATCTATCCATCTATCTATCTATCTATCTATCCATCTATCTATCTATCTATCTATCCATCTATCTATCCGTCTTTCTATCTATCCATCCATCCATCTATCTATCTATCTATCTAAAAGGCGTGCACTTTAAGGCCAGCCAGTCCACGCCATCGCAACACCAATTAGACCGTCTGGCACAGCAAATTTCGGCTCCCGCGCTTGACAGATTCTGCCAATTACTTATTGAGCTGGTCTGCTCTGTAATTACCCTGACACAGTGGAATTCTTATACTCTACAGTTATGCTGAGTATAAGTATGCTTATTGCCTACTCTGGATTATTGAAAAAGTGCATGATGGGTTCGTCCAGAATAATATTTCCTAGCACACGTACCATTGTACCCGCACAATACTACTACTGCTGCTGCCACTTGGCAGGTGCGTCATCGCCGCACAAGCTCTGGTTGGCGCGGCCCGGGGCACCTGGCAGCGCGGCTCTCAAACTCCCGACAGTCGACAGAGCGGCGGCTTCTGGCGACTCACCATCAGCGATGCCACCGCCGCACCCGACGATAGCCAGGCAAAGGAAGCTGCGAATGGCACCGCGAAAGAGCCCCCAGCCTCTCTGGACGACATCTCCTGCTTTGTGATTCCGCTTGGCTGGCTCAGCAAGCCGCCTACGCCAGCTGAAGTTCCTTCGGCTGATGGCGACAACTGAAACCGTTAGGATCAGGCGATATGTGTCGAAAATTATTTAACTGTTTAATTGAAAAAAACTTGATTTCCATGAGACAAGCTGGCTTTCAATAATAAATTCCGTAGCATCTCATTGTTCTGTGCTCTTTTTTCTTTTTATTCATTTATGGTGCTGCGCGTTCTGTCTGTCTGCTTGTCCGTTAATTTTTTAACGAATCTTATTTGTAACCCCGTTTATGGAACAATTTAATTTTTTCATTTCGTATTTTAATGCTACATTTTTAGTATTTTATATATCAATATATCCCATATGGTATACTACCAGTAGATTGATGTCATGCCTTTGTAGAAAAACTATAAATACAATAGCCGATATGTATCGAAGCTATATAAATTGAGTAGCCGATATGTAGCGAAACTATATAAATTGAGTAGCCGATAGGCATCGAAAATATAAATTTAATAGCCGATATGTATCGAAACTATGTAAATTCCGTAGCCGATATGTATCGAAATATTAACTTTGATTATCAATACGTACCGAGACATTTATGGCTGGAAGTTTTACGACAAGGCATTGTTTTGTCAGTCCATTATTAGTCTATCTAATAATGTCTTCCATGTCCTCAGCAGTTTTTCCTAGATTTTTATATTTAAAAGTACCCTGTAGCCCTTTTTGTAAAAGTTGTTTGAATTCTTGTGGATCAATAGTTTTTTCGTGTCAGCCTGTGCTTACTAGGTTGCGCATTTTGTTTCAATAAAACAGCAAACAATGAGTTAATGCTTCACTCTGATTGCTGTTTTGAGTAGAGCCGTTGTCCAATTTCTTCTAAAAGCAGTGTTTAGTCAAACCGGTTTTATTGTTTATTTATTCATACATAAGCGCTTCCAGACTAGAGCTGGGCAGTCCTTATCTGATTCTAGTGTTAATTCCAATTGTATTTTAAATCTGCTGTCGATTTTAGTTGCGCTATGAACTACGTACTTGTGCTATTTCATTCCAGTTCTCTATGCCGACCGAATTCCGCGTGCCTTAAATAAAATAAAAGATTAGCGGCTTTTTTCCTTTCTTTCATCCATTTTTAATGACCTTACTTTGACCCAACTTTTTTAGATAGACATTTACACTACTTGCTACTTAAATATTTGTACAGTAGTATAAATAGGTTAATAATCATACTACTCTTTCTCTTCTAGTATAGTAGTGTAAATAGACTATGTGAATAATTCTTTTGGGTGTGAAAAACATCGAATTTGATTTCTGTCCTTCATGGCACTTTCCCAATAGCCACCAAACTAATCGCTAGACTATGTTCTCAAGCACTCTGGAGGTGAGCTCCACCTTCACTAAGAATTTGTGCGCCATATGCGGCGACCGCGCCTCCGGCAAGCACTACTCGGTGTACTCCTGCGAGGGCTGCAAAGGCTTCTTCAAGCGGACGGTGCGCAAGGATTTGAAGTACACCTGCCGGGACGAGCGCCGCTGCTGCATAGACAAGCGGCAGCGGAACCGCTGCCAATACTGCCGCTACATGAAGTGCCTGGCCATGGGCATGAAGCGCGAGGCCGTTCAGGAGGAGCGTCAGCGCGCCAAGGAGCGCGAAGAGGCTGCCGCCGCTGCAGCCGCCGCTGTGCCGGGGGGCGCCGCCGCCTCCACGGGTTTCAGCGCCACCGTCGGGTCTCCCGCCAGCAGCGGCGGCGGCGCCGGCGGTCTGAGTTTCGGCGATCCGAACACGCCGGCGTCGGTCGGAGGCGCCTCTGGTGTCGGCGCCCCGGCTGCCGGCGCCGGCGCCGCCAATGGCGAGCACGGCATCGACGTGCAGAAAATTCTCAATGCCGAGCTGGCGCTGGAGCCGCCCATGTCTTCCTATGTGGACGCCACGGACAACCCGGTGAGTCTGTCTGTCTGTCTGTCTGTCTGTCTGTCTGTCTGCCTGCCTGTCTGTCTTTCTACTAACCGGCCGTCTCCCCACCTGTCCAGGTGAGCCGCATCTGCCAGGCGGCCGACAAGCAGCTGATGGCGCTGGTGAACTGGGCCAAGCAGCTGCCGCATTTCTGCGAGCTGCCCCTAGAAGACCAGGTGGTGCTGATCAAGAGCAGTTGGAACGAACTGCTGATTGCGTCGTTTTCTTATCGCAGCACGGTGGTGAGCAACGGCATCCTGCTGGCCACAGGTTTCCACGTGCATCGCGAGGTGGCCAAAGAGCACGGAGTCGGCGCCATCTTTGACAGGATCCTGGTGGAGCTGGTGCAAAAAATGCGCGAGATGCGGATGGACCGGACCGAGCTGGGCTGCCTCAAAGCCATCGTGCTGTTCAACTCCGACGCTAGGTCGCTCACGGCCAGGCCGCTGGTGGAACAGGTGGGTTCGCACTTTTATTATTTAACTAGAAAATGTACTTTGTTTTTTACTCGGTGTTGTGATATTCGTTTTAATCGCACCCTGTCTTTCTATCGCAGCTCAGAGATGCTACCCTATCACAGCACGGCTAACTGTGGAGCTCAAGTTTAGTTGCCTATCGCTTTCGGTGGCTGCATTAAGATGGGTGGCTCGAGCAGGGTACTAAGTACCCCCCCTAGTGTACCCTAAATTATCAGTCTTATTAAAAGAGCATCGTTTGATGTATAGTAGCACCTCATATATAGCCCCCCCTCGGGTTAAATGAGAGCTGAGCTTTCTGATTGCATTTAGTATATAGGACTAGCTCCACTGCCCCCCCCTCGGGCTAAATGAGAGCTGAGCTTTCTGATTGCATTTAGTATATAGGACTAGCTCCACTGCCCCTCGGGTTGAGTCTGACCTCCTTAGGAATAATAAGGAAGAATAAGTTGATTTACGATTATCCCAACTCATTATCAATTCTTTGCTTTGGTCGACCTCATCCGCTTGGTCAGGTGCGCGACAAGCTCTACTTGGCTCTGGAGGAGTACTGCCGGAACGCCTACCCGGACGAATCCGGCCGCTTCTCCAGGCTACTGCTACGGCTGCCGGCTCTGCGCAGCATCGGCCTAAAGACCCTGGAGCACTTGTTCTTCTTCCAGCTGGTGGGCCAGACTCCCGAGGACTCCTTCCTGGCCGAGATGCTCGCCGAGCCTTGAGCTTCCCGACTGCTGTCTGTCTGTCTGTCTGTCTGTCTGTCTGTCTGTCTGTCTGTTTGTCTGTCTGTGTGTCTGTCTGTCTGTGTGTGTGTCTGCCGGTCTGTCTACCTCCCTACCTCCCTGCTCGCATGACAATGTCCCTTTCAGCCTGTACATAACAGTCCGTGTCAGCACCGCATGAAATATCTTCATCTTCTATTAACTGAGCAACTCAGTTCCCATACTTTTTTCTACCGGTTGCATTGAATGAAAATCTTGAATTGCTGTGTAGCCAGTTCAGCAAACTGCTTGAGCATCCCTGTCTCCACTCGGATTGAATTCTTAGTATTACTGATAAATATAAATGTATGAGCTATGCTTGTTCCCCGTGTTTATTGCCTACCGAATCACCATGGCAACCGGCTGCATGGACTGATTTTTATTAACCTTGTCTAGCAGTTCATTGTAACTTTTTGCTTCAAGATTCGGTGTTAACATCTATTCTATTTCATTTGCTTCAGTGGTCAGGATCAGGCGTTGTAGACCTAATGCGAAATCTGAGCAGATGCTGGTTGTTCATCTATCATACTTTAACATTTTTAATATTTTCTTCATTTTTTACATTTTTTCTCTCTAAGCACTTCTGCTGCGCGAATTAATTTTTTAATAATTTACCTGTACATAGAGGTTAAAGACAGTTGGAAATTTCATTAGCTTTAATTCTACTGATCAACAACTTATTATTTATTTCTATTGTCAACTATTTTTTAATTTGTTTACGCGACTGTAAATATAAATTAATAGTTTCCAATTTCAATTGCTTTTGCTTGCTGAGTTCAGCTGGCTTTCTTTAGTTTCTGCTGCTGAAGCCTCATTGGCTGGCAATCTGGGCCTTGGGTTCTTATATGCCGGCGCTGCAGCAGTGTTCAATAAGGTACTCTGTCGGACTGATGCTTGCTGCAAAATTCACTGCATGCTGGTAAGTGTCTGCTGTTCAGGTTGCTGTTTTGATTTCTGTAGGAATTGGAGTAAGCGAGAGTTATAGTGGTGGGACAGTAAGAGGTAGAGTGGGACAGTGAGAGGTAGTGTGGAACTGTGAGATGTAGAGTGAGTCAGTGAGATTTGGAGTGGGACAGTGAGAGGTGGAGTGAGTCAGTGAGAGTTGGAGTGGGACAGTGAGAGGTGGAGTGAGTCAGTGAGAGGTGGAGTGAAATGAGGGGTTTAGTGAAACAGTGAGAGGTGGAGTGAAATGAGGGGTTTAGTGAAACAGTGAGAGGTGGAGTGAAATGAGGGGTTTAGTGAAACAGTGAGAGGTGGAGTGAAATGAGGGGTTTAGTGAAACAGTGAGAGGTGGAGTGAAATGAGGGGTTTAGTGAAACAGTGAGAGGTGGAGTGAAATGAGGGGTTTAGTGAAACAGTGAGAGGTGGAGTGAAATGAGAGGTTTAGTGAAACAGTGAGAGGTGGAGTGAAATGAGAGGTTTAGTGAAACAGTGAGAGGTGGAGTGAGTCAGTGAGGTGCAGTGACTCGATACTGAGAGTTTTATATTTTGAAGGGACACTGGATAATGGCCGATTTATGCATCTTACGTAGCTCTTACCATTGGAACCAGAGCAGCTATTACATGTAATTACCTTATTTGAAAACAAACAAGTTAAGTCGGACGCAGGCAGGCCCAAACGGGTATATTTATAAGGCAATAAATTGGAGACAAGAGCAGATGAGAAAAGTAGGGAGTAGGGGTGGAGTGCGCGACTGAGGAAAGAGGCGAGATTGAGGAGCCAATCAGAGGCAGCGAGGGAGAGAGAGATAACAAGACTGAACCGGACAGAGGGAGAGAAAACAGAGTAAACAAACAAGTGCAGATGAACTAAGAAATGAATAAGCAAGTCGCTGTAACGCCAACTAATGAGAGAACCAACCTGCAATTCACTGTAGTAAGATGTCCGACAATGTGTGCACTTATAAACTTCATTCGATTTCGTGTGTTTCATAAGTTTCATAAGCTTCACAAACTTTATGTGAACCAACTCACATGTGAGCCTACATGCAGTACTGTATATGACCAGTGCACTCGAAAACTTCTACACGATTGTGATTGGCCGGTGGGTGTACATCTACCGGAACTGGAAGTCCTCGCTCAAACTGTTGCAGGCTGCTGCTATGGGCAGTGGCGGGTTCGATTCGGGCTGAGGCTGAGGCAGGCAGACAGCTCGGGCTGAGGTCCAGCCGATCGCACTGAGCCCCGCGTCCTGCCAGCAGAGCTCTCAATACCGGGCCAACATCCGCTGCGACGGGGCCATCGACGGCAACACAGCGCAGTACTGGAGCTCTGACAGCTGCTCACACTCCAGCGTCTCAGACCCGGCAGCCTGGTGGCAGGCCGAGTTCAGCTCCCCAGCTCAAGTCGACTTCGTCACACTGTGGAATCGAGCCGACTGCTGCCCGGAGAGGCTGGCGAACTTCCAGCTGCTGATGGACGGAGTTCAGTGCGCCAGCTACTCCACAGAGACTCCCGAGTCCGTCTTCAATGTGAGCTGCGGCCTCAGCGGCAGAGTGCTGGGGGTTCAGACTCGGACTGGATCGGTCCTGACCATCTGCGAGATTCGATTCTTCCAGCTGACGGGTGAGTCGCTCTAGTTGCAGATTATCAAGCTTTTCATTATAACTTTGAATAAGAAACACGGAGATCATTAAACAAAGAATCTCAGCTGTTTAATTCTCTTTAAGAAGCTGGTTAAAACACAGCTGAGTCCACCAGCTTAAATCGCACAAATCGAAGGTATAGCAGTGACGTCACCTGTGTACTCCTGGTGTTCGCCTAAAAGACTACTTAAGCCACTCCCTGCGAACTCAGACTGATGGTGAGTTTATGGAGGTTCATCTGCTTGCATTTCATTTGGCTCCAGAACCTCTTGACGGGTAAGGTTCAGGTGAGCAGTCGTTTTGGGTGCTGTTAGAAGTGCATCAAAGCTTTCATGTACGTCAGCATGACATGCATGCCAGCAGCTTATGTATTTTAGCATATTCATAGGTGTATTAATTCGGGTGTACTATTCTTTATTAACATGATAATAGTTATTAATGTGAGTCTTGAACTTTTTTAATTCGTGCAGTGATTAGGCTTCACCTTCCAAAGACAACTTGTTATTAGAATGGCGTAAATTCATCAGTCACTGGAAAATACTTTTTACTTGTCACTCTATTTGAGTCCATGACACTCATTTTGACACTTATTTTGAGTAGATCAAACTAATTTTCTGAAAGCGATTGTATCCCACAATCGTATCGTCTGTGGCTGACAAAAATTAGGTCGTAAAATAATGGATTCACGATTTCACATGATTACATGATTTTAATCACGATTTTATATGAACACATGATTTCAATCACGATTTCACATGATTACATGATTTTAATCACGATTTTACATATGATTACATGATTTTAATCACGATTTCACATATGATTACATGATTTCAATCACGATTTCACATGATTACATGATTTTAATCACGATTTTACATATGATTACATGATTTTAATCACGATTTCACATATGATTACATGATTTTAATCACGATTTCACATGATTACATGATTTTAATCACGATTTCACATGATTACATGATTTTAATCACGATTTCACATGATTACATGATTTTAATCACGATTTCACATGATTACATGATTTTAATCACGATTTCACATGATTACATGATTTTAATCACGATTTTACATTATTACACGATTTTAATCATGATTTCACATGATTACATGATTTTAATCACGATTTCACATGATTACATGATTTTATTCACGATTTCACATATGATTACATGATTTTAATCACGATTTTACATTATTACATGATTTTAATCACGATTTTACATTATTACACGATTTTAATCATGATTTCACATGATTACATGATTTTAATCACGATTTTAAATGATTACACGATTTTAATCACGATTTTACATGATTACATGATTTTAATCACGGTTTTACATGATTACATGATTTTAATCACGATTTGGTATCATTGCTGAAAGAATTCGGTTGCTACTCATGGGTAGCAAAGCGAACTTCAAACTACAAGCTGTTTTACAGGACTTACCGCACCCCGGACCAATCAGCACCAGCGAAGAGAGCTGAGCTGCAAGTGGCTCATCTTCTCAATCGAACGGATATATATATTCACTGCACTGCTCAGTGTGATAATGAATTTCTCGTGAGATTGAGTTTAGATTTTTAATCTTGCTTAGGTAATTTCAAATCAAATGAAGTTTACATTGATTGCTTTAATACTACCAGCTGTTTGGTGAGTGCCACAAGTGTGTGACCTGTGCATGCCAAGTGTTTGCTGAGATGTAAAATCTGCATTAGTAGGATTGTTCTGGCCGCTTTTCATGGGGTTTATTCACGTAGTAACAAATTTAAAAAAAGTGGTACAGGTTGCAACTTCTGGTGACAGTCAGACAACTGCTGGTTAGGCTATTTCCTATTTAGGCACGTCATTCGGCTGCCCCCTGAGCACCCATATTTACAATTCCTTCGTGCACAGGCGCAAATTTTGCATCTTTCATGTACATACTCTGTTTTTTATCTCAGTTATCCGTTTGTCTTCATCAAAGCAATTCTGTGCGTCAAACGTCATGTGG
This sequence comes from Macrostomum lignano, assembly GCA_002269645.1. Lineage (NCBI taxonomy): Eukaryota > Metazoa > Platyhelminthes > Macrostomidae > Macrostomum > Macrostomum lignano. Next base: position 37,088 of record NIVC01003350.1, on the reverse strand, counting down.
CCAAAGCGACGCGGGTTCGAATCTGTGACCTTTTGTTTCCGAGATCTCAAATGCAAACCCTGCCAGTCAGAAGAAGCCAATTGTCAATTGTCGATTTCAGGCCGCAACTGATGACGCAGCCAGTTGTGCAGCCGCTGATGCCAGACTCCTGCCAACAGAGCTCTGAACATTCGCTTGTCGCCCCCTGCGGCAGGGCCATCGACGGCAGCACAGCGCAGTACTGGAACTCTGACAGCTGCTCAGCTACCAACAGGTCAGACCCGGCAGCCTGGTGGCAGGCCGAGTTCGGCTCCCCAGCTCGAGTCGACTTCGTCACACTATGGAATCGAGCCGACTGCTGCCCGGAGAGACTGGCGAACTTCCAGCTGCTGATGGACGGAGTTCAGTGCGCCAGCTACTTTACGGAGACCCCCGAGTCCGTCTTCAATGTGAGCTGCGGTCTCACCGGCAGAGTGCTGCGGGTTCAGACCCTGACAGGAGTGGTCCTGACCATCTGCGAGATTCGATTCTTCCAGCTGATGGGTGAGCTCACAGTGATTCAGTTTGCTTCGGAAATTCTCAAGCATCGAAAACTTTCAAGGAGATGTGGATATCAGGTAGGAGTTTGGGTAAGATGTCAGCATGTACTTTATTCTTTCATTATATATTTGATTCGCTTGTCATAACTGTTGTAATGCGGTTTCTTTTGTGTGTGACTTGAATTTGCGCTGGTACGAGTATGTTGGCTATGGCTATGGCTATGGCTATGGCTATGGCTATGGCTATGGCTATGGCTATGGCTATGGCTATGGCTATGGCTATGGCTATGGCTATGGCTATGGCTATGGCTATGGCTTTGGCTACTAGCATTTCGTTCTGCCTTCTTACTTACTTCATTATTTTTATTGGGGTCGCAAATTTTTATTCCCACTTACGATGGTTTTTGTTCTGTATATCTGCCATAGGCAACTTAATTATGCTGCATTGTGCGTGCCCGTCAGTGGAGTCAGCAGCTCAAATGCTTCTTTCTCAGTCTCCCCTAGTGGCTGTTACACCTGTAGTTCCGGTCTAAAGGCAGATCGGCAAGTGAATTCGGTCTGTCAAACACTGTTTTTTGTCTTGACTTTGATCTGCTTCTCTCATTTTTATGAGGATCATTGCTTTTGTTTTTTACCACTGTCTGCGTTAGCCTATGATACTCAACATCCCCCGCGTGCTGATGGGTGCAGATCAGAAGTGTAGGACTTTGAGTCCTCTCTCACCGTCTAACAATTCCCTATCCTCTATATCCCTCCACCCCACGGCGCTGTGTCTATTTAGGTGAATGCCGCGTACAATCTCGGTTGCGATCTGCTACACTACTCAATTGACGAGTAAAATACAAAGAGACTACCGCGACACTGTAGAAAATATAAATTTGCTTAGCCTTCTAGTAAGCTTTCTAAGTGGTACGCTCGTACGCGTGAAATTTACGAGAATTCTCAATTCTCTGCATTAATAAGTATGAGCCATAAGAACATGCTCATGAGTTTAGGAACGGGGATAGGCTAGGACACCTGGACGTGTCACCTGTACGTGTCACCTGGTCGTGTCATCTGGACCTGTCACCTGGACGTGTCACCTGGTCGTGTCACCTGGACGTGTCACCTGGTCGTGTCACCTGGTCGTGTCACCTGGTCGTGTCACCTGGTCGTGTCACCTGGTCGTGTCACCTGGTCGTGTCACCTAGTCGTGTCACCTGGTCCTGTCACCTGGTCGTGTCACCTGGTCGTGTTACCTGGTCGTGTCACCTGGTCGTGTCACCTGGTCGTGTCACCTAGCCGAGGCTGGACGGCAACGAGAGGATCCAATGTGAGCCTGGAGCGAGGGGACCAAAGTTAAGAAGCAGGCCCCAACGTTGCGGACGCTAGCCTTTGTCTGAGACACCCAACCTTGCTCGGCTCGCACCATCAGCAGCAGCAGCATCAACGATCTCAGCAGTACGCACATCAGCAATCAGCCGATCAGCCCAGGACAGCAAGACCAGTTCAGCAGGAGTTCATTGTGCTTCCCACGCTTAATTGTTTGCACAAGTGAAAGTTAGAAAAGTTCAGCCGGCTGAAATTGGCTTGCACTAAGAACTTCGGGTTCCCACGAAAACTGCTGAGATCAGCTCCCAAGATCTGCGACAGCGATACAGCTGCAACACTGGTGGAGCTGCCGAAGGATGCACGACAGCCGGGTCCGATCATGAAACTGGCTTGCAGGCGTCCAAACTTTCTCATCAAATATAATTCCCATACTTTCTAGCCATTCGAACTCTTTTGCTACGATTGCTATTGGTTACTGAGGCAGTTTTATTATAAATTTAAAAGAAGGCTGCGGAGTTGAGGCTTGGCGACTTGCGATCGAAACTTGCAGTTGAACAGAAGAGCCATTGAAATTATAAGACTTTTTCTGCACATATTGAAATTTAAAAAATTCAAACTACAAATAGACGCCCATAGTAAGACGGACAGCCTGGCTCGCATAGTAATGAAAAAAGCATTTCAAGGAGCGCTGGTAGAAGTCAATGTAGTGGAAATATGCAATGAAAATGGCCAAAAAACAAAACAAACTTGTAGTCACCCGAGTAGGTTCGGGTGCCCAGCCTAAGTACTCTAAGTGGTACCAGCAGGCATTGTGACGCTCTGCCAATGCGACACTGCTACTGACAGGCATTGTGACGCTCTGCCAATGCGATACTGCTACTGACAGGCATTGTGACGCTCTGCCAATGCGATACTGCTACTGACAGGCATTGTGACGCTCTGCCAATGCGATACTGCTACTGACAGGCATTGTGACGCTCTGCCAATGCGATACTGCTACTGACAGGCATTGTGACGCTCTGCCAATGCGATACTGCTACTGACAGGCGTTGTGACGCTCTGCCAATGCGATACTGCTACTGACAGGCATTGTGACGCTCTGCCAATGCGATACTGCTACTGACAGGCATTGTGACGCTCTGCCAATGCGATACTGCTACTGACAGGCGTTGTGACGCTCTGCCAATGCGATACTGCTACTGACAGGCATTGTGACGCTCTGCCAATGCGATACTGCTACTGACAGGCATTGTGACGCTCTGCCAATGCGATACTGCTACTGACAGGCATTGTGACGCTCTGCCAATGCGATACTGCTACTGACGGGCATTGTGACGCTCTGCCAATGCGATACTGCTACTGACAGGCGTTGTGACGCTCTGCCAATGCGATACTGCTACTGACAGGCATTGTGACGCTCTGCCAATGCGATACTGCTACTGACAGGCATTGTGACGCTCTGCCAATGCGATACTGCTACTGACAGGCGTTGTGACGCTCTGCCAATGCGATACTGCTACTGACAGGCATTGTGACGCTCTGCCAATGCGATACTGCTACTGACAGGCATTGTGACGCTCTGCCAATGCGATACTGCTACTGACAGGCATTGTGACGCTCTGCCAATGCGATACTGCTACTGACGGGCATTGTGACGCTCTGCCAATGCGATACTGCTACTGACAGGCATTGTGACGCTCTGCCAATGCGATACTGCTACTGACAGGCATTGTGACGCTCTGCCAATGCGATACTGCTACTGACAGGCGTTGTGACGCTCTGCCAATGCGATACTGCTACTGACAGGCGTTGTGACGCTCTGCCAATGCGATACTGCTACTGACAGGCGTTGTGACGCTCTGCCAATGCGATACTGCTACTGACAGGCATTGTGACGCTCTGCCAATGCGATACTGCTACTGACAGGCGTTGTGACGCTCTGGGTATGAGTAAGCTTGTTTTGGCGTGATGACGCTCAGAACTCGCGTTGCTCCCAGAGGTGCTGCGACACTCTGGTGCTTATACAGTGGTACAGTATAAGTACAATAAAAGTACATATGCTCTCCTGGCGTTATGACGCTCTGGAAAGAAGTTACTGTAAGAGCGTAGCCTATCAAGCTTCCCAGAAAAGAGTGAATACTCAAAGCAGGCGGCTACCAGTGGCTGAGTTACCGAACGCGCTTTTATTTGAGTTCGCACCGGTGGCAATAACTTACCAGGACACGGGGCGGTCTTGCTCGCTGGTGGATTTAGCGGTCTACAATTTACTTCTCTGGCCCGGTCTCGGGGTTAAATTTTAAAGCTTTTCGGCTGCTTACTCTTAACCGAATCTGTCTCTGAGACTTTCTCAGACCGCTGTGAGTCGTGCGGCGTCACAAAAAGGCGGGCGCAAGAAGGAACATGCAACAAGGGGGCGTGCAAAAAAAGTATAAATATCAAGTCAGGCCTGAGGGCAGACGGCCCGGCCCCACCGGCTAAGCCGACAAAAATAGAGACCCGCACCGGCCAGCCAATCAAAACCCCGCCTGGGGGAGGGGTGCAGCGCCGGCGCCAAAGCCGGCCCGGCCGCAGCCAACCAACTCAGAGCATGGGGCAGGGCGCACGGTTGGGGAGGGGTGCGCACAAAGCCCAGCGGCCAAACGAACCTTGCCACGAACGCCAACCCCCCCCCCTCAGCGAGTCCTAAAGTGCATCGCGCCCTGCCAAAAAGACAAGGGCACATGCACTACAAACATCCTGCTGCTTTGAGCAATTCTCTTTTGACTCTTGCACTAATGATGCAATCGCGGTCGAATAAAAGGCCTAAATGTGCGACTTCAACTCGAGCGAAGTCACGAGTGAGAACTGAGAGTGCAAATGTTACTCAGCCTCCACTGCATCCCCACTGCGCATCTCCTCTTGTGCCTCATCAGTGTGAGCGACTGCAGCACTAACTTCACTTAGCAAAAGATTAGCCTCTTCAGCAGAAAAAGTAAGCTTGCAAGCAGCAGGCAACTCAAGGAGAGACTGAAGCAGATTTTTACCATTTTCAGCAGCGCAGTTCTTACGGCTGAAGCTACTGCCAAGAAGCTGCATGGTTGACAATTATCGATCTAAAAGCTGCAGCTGCCTGTCTGTACTCAGGACAATTGTTGAAGCCGCCTCTTCTCCTCATGCAATTTTCCTCCTTATGCAGGAAATGCTGTTCTCTACAGGACCTGGGGTGAAATTTCTGTTTCAGTCGCTTGCTCCGGTTTCACGTCACGCCTCAGCAGTGCTCATGCACCCTGCCTCACGTCACGCCTCAGCAGTGCTCATACACCCTGCCTCACGTCACGCCTCAGCAGTGCTCATACACCCTGCCTCACGTCACGCCTCAGCAGTGCTCATACACCCTGCCTCACGTCACGCCTCAGCAGTGCTCATACACCCTGCCTCACGTCACGCCTCAGCAGTGCTCATACACCCTGCCTCACGTCACGCCTCAGCATTGCTCATACACCCTGCCTCACGTCACGCCTCAGCATTGCTCATACACCCTGCCTACTACCGGCTTTCTACTTTCTACCGGCTTGCCCGTGTTTTAATCTATAACCACATACCGGGTGGCGCATAAGTATTAAGTAACTATATAGATTTAAACCTTGTCTATGTCGAGGTATATGGTCACTTGCTCGCTAACGAGCCGCTGCTTACCATAGGTATGTATTTTAGCAGAGCATGCCACTCCCTGTTCTTGTTCGGGCACACTGGAAAGGACCCTTCGTCTGCCCTTCGGTTTTGCATATGAAGCCATCTCTCTTAGTGCTTGAATGTTGAGCACTGCTGACCAGAGACAAATAGACATCCGAAAGTCTCGACTCGCCACCATAGCCGTCAGGGAGGGACAAGCCGGAAAAAATTGCAAAAAAATTGTTAAGTGCCATCCAGCCTACTTAATTTTTCACAATTAGCTAGCGTAGAAAGTAGTTCATTCTTGTGGCTAGAAAATTTCTCAAAATGCGTAATGGAGCATTCTGCTTTTATTCTGTGGGACGCAATAGTCACATTGTATTGACAATTTATTTGATTGTCCGATTTCAGTTAAAATTGAATAAGCTCTTAGGGAACGCCGTGACGCAGAATCACCAACATGAGCAGCGGGTCCGCCACCGTCACCGCGTTGATCGCTGCCAGGGCTGCCATCTCCGCTCACTTGAAGGTGTCGCAAGTGATACTCATTGTGAGCCAGTGACACTCATTGTGAGCTAGTGACACTCATTTTGAGCCAGTGACACTCATTTTGAGCCAGTGACACTCATTTCAAGCAAGTGATACTCATTGTGAGCCAGTAACACTCATTTTGAGCCAGTGACACTCATTTTGAGCCAGTGACACTCATTTCAAGCAAGTGATACTCATTTTGAGCCAGTGACACTCATTGTGAGCCAGTAACACTCATTTCAAGCAAGTGACACTCATTTTGAGCCAGTGACACTCATTTCAAGCAAGTGATACTCATTGTGAGCCAGTAACACTCATTTTGAGCCAGTGACACTCATTTTGAGCCAGTGACACTCATTTCAAGCAAGTGATACTCATTGTGAGCCAGTAACACTCATTTTTAGCCAGTGACACTCATTTCGAGAAAGGGATACTCATTGTGAGCGAGTGACACACATTTTTAGTCAGTGACACTCAGTTTGAGCCAGTGACACTCAGTTTGAGCCGGTGACACTCATTTTTAACCAGTGACACTCAACAACAGTGACCAGTGACACTCTGATACTATTACTACTCATTAGTAGCAAAGCAAAATTCAAAACTACAAGCTCTTTCCCTTGACTTTCCGAACCTCGAGCGCCCGGACCAATCAGCACCGGCGAAGTGGCTCATCTCCTGCATTATAGGGGATCATTTACTCACTGCACAGCTCATTTGGCTGTATGCTGTCTCGCAGGATTTTTTAGATCAGATCATCTAAAATCGCATGAATTCAATGTTGATAGCCCTATTATTCGCGGCTGTTTGGTGAGTTCCGAAGGAGTGCGGGCCAGAGTTGCTTGCTGAGTTGTAGCCGTGCGTCGATGGTGGAATATCAAGCATCCTCGTTTTCACAGAGCCCTCAGGATGCACATAAACTCCATAAAAAGCGTCATCTCGAAAATGCGTTATGTCAAACATAGATAAAACATCATGTCAAACATAGATGAAACATCATGTCAAACATAGATGAAACATCATGTCAAACATAGATGAAACATCATGTCAAACATAGATGAAACATCATGTCAAACATAGATGAAACATCATGTCAAACATAGATGAAACATCATGTCAAACATAGATGAAACATCATGTCAAACATAAATGAAACATCATGTCAAACATAAATGAAGCACCATGTCAAGCATAAAAGCGTCATGTCGAAAAGAAGCGTCATGTCCAGCAAAAGATTCTTTTGAGAAATTGTTGAGAAGTCAAAGCTTTCGGGGGGGGGTTGCTGAGATGTAGTTTGTTCATAAGCTTATATTCAATTCTTTGTTGCAGGGGGGGGAGGGCGCTGCTTGCTAGTACTAGCTAAAAACACAAATTTCTCATATTTCAGGATGCAGCCGATGACCCAGGCTCCCGTGAGGCTGCTGACGCCTGTCTCCTGCAATCAGAGTTCCACCTTTCACTTCACCAGCTGCGACAGGGCCATCGACGGCAGCACAGCGCAGTACTGGAACTCTGACAGCTGCTCAGCTACCAACAGCTCAGACACGGCAGCCTGGTGGCAGGCCGAGCTCGGCTCCCCAGCTCGAGTCGACTTCGTCACCCTGTGGAATCGAGCCGACTGCTGCCCGGAGAGGCTGGCGAACTTCCAGCTGCTGATGGATGGAGTTCAGTGCGCCAGCTACTCCACAGAGACTCCCGAGTCCGTCTTCAATGTGAGCTGCGGTCTCAGCGGCAGGGTGCTGCGGGTTCAGACCCTGACAGGAGTGGTCCTGACCATCTGCGAGATTCGCTTCTTCCAGCTGATGGGTGAGCGCTCTTAGTGGTTTCATTTCGCTTCAGAAATTCCCAAGATGATGTGGCTATCAGGTAGAGCTAAGGTAAGATTTCATAATTCTTGATATTTTTTAATAAGTTGGCTGGTTTGTCAGAACTGCTGTATCAGTAAGTGCGCCGCTTATTCCGTGTTTGATTTGAATTTGCATTTGCTGTTCAAGCAATATGGCTCTGACCAATGGCTACTGCTACTGCTCCTACTGACTCCGTTGCTGGGCTCAGTGCTGCGTACATTTACAGAATATAATTGAGACGCTCATAAAATGCTGCGAGAAAATTGACAACTTATCGATGTCAAGCAAGTGTGGGAAAGGTAGCATCTGGCAGTGCATGATTACAGTGCAAGCCTTGTGTCAGGGTGCTGCACCAGAGACAGATTCCACTGGATAATTTATGTTTTTTGCCAAGTCAATCAAGATCACGAGAATGTTTTGATTGGAATTCTTGATTTGAATCGGGCTTAGATGCAGCTCTACTCCTGCAAGTCTATATACTAGTTTTGCGCTGTTTTTCTGTCTGTCATTGATTTTTTGACAACCGTCCTGCCGATTTTCTTAAAATTAGCTTTAAAAAACAATTTTTTTAATATATTAGAAAAACGATTCAATGGTCCTCGGCCCAGTAAGCAAAGAAAAACTGTGAATTGGGTCATTAGATTTGACTTTTGCTGTCTTGTGAGACCTGGTGCAACGTACAACGCCCTCATACGTTCACACGCTCTCACAGGTTGTAATGCAGCCCAGATCTTGTCATCACCATAGGCATGCACACTCGATCTGTGCCTTGGGGCTTGGCCACCTTATGGCCGCGAATCGCCCGGCTAATTTCCGTGCTAACCAGCCCCAAATGAATGTCGCCGCAAACCGAATCGAAACTGACGGTTGTGACGCGAGAGTCACACGCGTTTATCGCTGAGTTGCTTGGTTCCAACCTTGAGTGTGGCTTCTCAAAGTCCCACCGCCCTCCATAGCTCACATCCGACTTCTATTCTCTCTCACACCAGGGGTTGTGCCAGAAGTTCCGTTTTTTATTTTTTATTAGAGGCAGGGGGTTGTGTGCACCCTGGCGCACTTTAAGCGACACAGGCACACAACCGGCGAGAGGCATTGCTGCCCATTCCGCCAACTCCCCTGAGCAGGCATACAAGCGCGCGGATACGTACGCAGGCACACACTCACACAGGAGTGTACAGCGGCCCTAACTTTATTTTATCGTTAGGCATGTACACTTCACTGCGCCTTGGGGGTTGGCTCTCAAGGCCGTTAATTGCACGAGCAGAGCCAAGCCGAGATTCCAATTCAGCCCCAAATTAATGTGACTGCACTTGGAATCGAGCCTGGGTCGCTGGCACACCAGAGCAGCTGCGCTACCGCTGGGCTACGGCCCCCCTTAGAAGTTCCGTTTCTTCTGCTCCAATATTGACACCAAGGATGTCGCATTCAGACTTACGCGCGTACGAGGCATTGCTAGACATTCTGACTTTAATTTCAACAGAAGCCCTCTTTGGGCTGCCTCGAAGTCGCTTTGACGCTGCTGCAGTTCCGAAGCTCACTTAGTCACGACTTCCGACTAAATTACGGCTATGTTTCTACCGTTATGACATTCGAGAAAACATTCGTTATATAATAACAATAGACGCATTAAGCTGAGCTTTAGATGGAGGACAGCCATCCTGAAATATTAAACCATCTGTTTTGAGCAGTTCAAATTCTGTGAAACAACTAAAAGGCGCCTGAAACAACACCAGCTGCGAACATCTCAACTGTCTGGAATGTGAACTCACTGAAAAGGTCCGGAACAATATCAGGACAGGCTTCCCCGTTCAAGTCAACTTTGTCAGCCCTTCATCAGTGGATTAAAACTTAGTGGATTAAATCAGTGGATTATACATGTAATAATAATTGATGATCAGATTGGCAACCGACAGCTCAGCCGCAGCTATTGCGTGCCGCATCTGAAGGCTGCGTACGGCTGTTCGGTCCAAGGACTGGGGGGTCGCCACACACACCCTCAATTACCCCAGCTAATGCTGGCACCCATTTTACAGCTGCGTGGACTGAAGCAATGCAGAGTTAAGTGTCTTGTTTAAGGACACAAATTGTTCCGAATAGGTCGAGAATCGAACTCCCGACCTTTCAGTCGCGAGTCCGACGCTCCAACCACTGGGCTGCAGCCCCTTCAATCGGCGATGATTGATCGAAAGTTATTACAAGAGACTAAAAGAAATGCCGTGAAAGTCGAGAAGATACTGTCGAGGGCTTCATATAAAAAGTTTTATTTAATGGCAGCATGAAGAAGCAGCTGTAAACGCAGCGGGGAGTTTCATACAGAAGCAATAGTCTATCGATTCGACAACCTTCAGCCGCGGAAGAAGCGAAACCTCCACCTCCTCCTGCGCCAGCGGACGAACCATTTCTGCTGGGCGGCGAGCTCCTCCTCGAGCTCCGAGCTGCTCGGCTCCTCCAGGTCGGCCAGCGGCCCGTCGGCCTCATCATCGTCCGGTCGCTCGGCCTCGCCGTTGGCGCCCGCCGGCAGCAGCGCCAGCAGCAGCAAAGCCGAGGCAGTCAGCATTGCGAGACAAAACCGGAGCTTCATTGTGACTCGTGTAGTGCAGCTGGTTGCGATCTCCAACACTCGAGCTGTTCACGCCAGCTTATTTATAGATATACGCCCGATCCGCTCCGCACATTGCCTTTGCCAAGGTCGGAAACACGTGAGAGACGGCTTGAGAAGAAGCCCTCGAGCCTCTTACTGTTCGGTTTAATTTATCAAATTAATTTCGCGAGAAAATAAGTTTCATTGCACACGAATACGAGTACTGCGCCATCAACAGTGTGAGTCTGGGAAATGCTCTGCTTTCATTTAGCCTTGGCAGTGATGCAGTGTTAGCAGTGGGAGTCCTGCCAGGCCCCAGACAAGCCCTTTGTCTCCGAGACAAAATGCTAAATCTAGTTTTCTACCTTGCACACAGCAGCTGTAATAAATTTACCTGAGAACAAACTAATTCCAACTGAGAACGAGTACCCACACCAGCACAATGAGTACCTTTTATCTTGGTTCTCATTCAGTTTAGTAGACTCAAATAATAAGATATTTAATTAGGCACGCTTGCTAAAATTAGCAGCAAACTGTCATTGAACTCGGTTAAAACTTGCGGCCCCGATCTCTAACAGGCCGCTAGTTCACTGAGTGTCTAACACATTCACAGGTCCGATCTCTAACAGGCTGCTAGTTCACTGAGTGTCTAACACATTCACAGCTCCGATCTCTAACAGGCCGCTAGTTCACTGAGTGTCTAACACATTCACAGGTCCGATCTCTAACAGGCCGCTAGTTCACTGAGTGTCTAACACATTCACAGCTCCGATCTCTAACAGGCCGCTAGTTCACTGAGTGTCTAACACATTCACAGCTCCGATCTCTAACAGGCCGCTAGTTCACTGAGTGTCTAACACATTCACAGCTCCGATCTCTAACAGGCTGCTAGTTCACTGAGTGTCTAACACATTCACAGGTCCGATCTCTAACAGGCCGCTAGTTCACTAAGTGTCTAACACATTCACAGCTCCGATCTCTAACAGGCCACAAGTTCACTGAGTGTCTAACACATTCACAGCTCCGATCTCTAACAGGCCACAAGTTCACTGAGTGTCTAACACATTCACAGCTCCGATCTCTAACAGGCTGCTAGTTCACTGAGTGTCTAACACATTCACAGCTCCGATCTCTAACAGGCTGCTAGTTCACTGAGTGTCTAACACATTCACAGCTCCGATCTCTAACAGGCTGCTAGTTCACTGAGTGTCTAACACATTCACAGCTCCGATCTCTAACAGGCCACAAGTTCACTGAGTGTCTAACACATTCACAGCTCCGATCTCTAACAGGCTGCTAGTTCACTGAGTGTCTAACACATTCACAGGTCCGATCTCTAACAGGCTGCTAGTTCACTGAGTGTCTAACACATTCACAGCTCCGATCTCTAACAGGCTGCTAGTTCACTGAGTGTCTAACACATTCACAGCTCCGATCTCTAACAGGCCACAAGTTCACTGAGTGTCTAACACATTCACAGCTCCGATCTCTAACAGGCTGCTAGTTCACTGAGTGTCTAACACATTCACAGCTCCGATCTCTAACAGGCTGCTAGTTCACTGAGTGTCTAACACATTCACAGCTCCGATCTCTAACAGGCCGATAGTTCACTGAGTGTCTAACACATTCACAGCTCCGATCTCTAACAGTTCACACTGAGTGTCTAACACATTCACAGTTCCGATCTCTAGCAGCCAGTTCACGGAGTGTCTAACACATTCACAGCTCCGATCTCTAACAGGCAGCTAGTTCACTGAGTGTCTAACACATTCACAGCTCCGATCTCTAACAGGCTGCTAGTTCACTGAGTGTCTAACACATTCACAGGTCCGATCTCTAACAGGCCACAAGTTCACTGAGTGTCTAACACATTCACAGCTCCGATCTCTAACAGACTGCTAGTTCACTGAGTGTCTAACACATTCACAGCTCCGATCTCTAACAGGCCGCTAGTTCACTGAGTGTCTAACACATTCACAGCTCCGATCTCTAACAGGCTGCTAGTTCACTGAGTGTCTAACACATTCACAGCTCCGATCTCTAACAGGCCGATAGTTCACTGAGTGTCTAACACATTCACAGCTCCGATCTCTAACAGGCTGCTAGTTCACTGAGTGTCTAACACATTCACAGCTCCGATCTCTAACAGGCCGATAGTTCACTGAGTGTCTAACACATTCACAGCTCCGATCTCTAACAGTTCACACTGAGTGTCTAACACATTCACAGTTCCGATCTCTAGCAGCCAGTTCACGGAGTGTCTAACACATTCACAGCTCCGATCTCTAACAGGCAGCTAGTTCACTGAGTGTCTAACACATTCACAGCTCCGATCTCTAACAGGCAGCTAGTTCACGGAGTGTCTAACACATTCACAGCTCCGATAAAAATAAATTAATAATGGAAGATTCACAAGTATCCAATTTGAGATTCAGAAGCCGTTGGTATTAATTATATCCCTAGCTTTAACAAATTTTTTCAGTTTTTAATTAAGCCTTTTCATTTTACACATTGCAGCACAAGATGAACTAATAATTGATCAATTAAGCAATCGATTGAATTCGCCGTGCAATTAAAATGCAATAAATGCTACAAATCAGGGTCAAATTGGGATTTAAATCGAACTGATAAGAACGTGATCGGTGCAAGATAAACATTGGTGTAAAGTGTGCAGAGTACACGAATAAAAACCCGCATTTGGTGCACAACATTTTGCTAGCAATTTCCAATCGATACTTTAGCAAATAAAAGCAAAGAACAAAGTCGCTTTGACTAGAATGAACTGGAGTGGAATAACAACTGCATGTCTGCGGCTGGTGTTCAGCTGATACTACTGATATTTTGCTCACTTGTTAAGTAGTATAAGGAGGATATGTTGAAAAAATTGGCGTAAATAGCAGAAATTAAAATCTTTTTGTTGAAGTGAAAATCTTAAGTATCTATCATGCGATTCTCAGTGACACACAGCATCTCAGTGAGACACACAGCATCTCAGTGAGACACACAGCATCTCAGTGAGACACACAGCATCTCAGTGAGACACACAGCATCTCAGTGAGACACACAGCATCTCAGTGAGACACACAGCATCTCAGTGAGACACACAGCATCTCAGTAAGACACACAGCATCTCAGTGAGACACACAGCATCTCAGTAAGACACACAGCATCTCAGTAAGACACACAGCATCTCGGTGAGACACACAGCATCTCAGTGAAACACACAGCATCTCAGTGAGACACACAGCATCTCAGTGAGACACACAGCATCTCAGTGAGACACACAGCATCTCAGTGAGACATACAGCATCTCAGTGAGACACACAGCATCTCAGTGAGACACACAGCATCTCAGTGAGACACACAGCATCTCAGTGAGACACACAACATCTCAGTGAGACACACAGCATCTCAGTAAGACACACAGCATCTCAGTGAGACACACAGCATCTCAGTGAGACACACAGCATCTCAGTAAGACACACAGCATCTCAATGAGACACACAGCATCTCAGTAAGACACACAGCATCTCAGTGAGACACACAGCATCTCAGTGAGACACACAGCATCTCAGTGAGACACACAGCATCTCAGTGAGACACACAGCATCTCAGTGAGACACACAGCATCTCAGTGAGACATACAGCATCTCAGTGAGACACACAGCATCTCAGTGAGACACACAGCATCTCAGTAAGACACACAGCATCTCAGTGAGACACACAACATCTCAGTGAGACACACAGCATCTCAGTAAGACACACAGCATCTCAGTGAGACACACAGAATCTCAGTGAGACACACAGCATCTCAGTGAGACATATAGCATCTCAGTGAGACACACAGCATCTCAGTGAGACATACAGCATCTCAGTGAGACACACAGAATCTCAGTGAGACACACAGCATGTCAGTGAGACACACAGCATTTCAGTGAGACACACAGCATCTCAGTGAGACACACAGCATCTCAGTGAGACATACAGCATCTCAGTGAGACACACAGCATCTCAGTGAGACACACAGCATCTCAGTAAGACACACAGCATCTCAGTGAGACACACAACATCTCAGTGAGACACACAGCATCTCAGTAAGACACACAGCATCTCAGTGAGACACACAGAATCTCAGTGAGACACACAGCATCTCAGTGAGACATATAGCATCTCAGTGAGACACACAGCATCTCAGTGAGACATACAGCATCTCAGTGAGACACACAGAATCTCAGTGAGACACACAGCATGTCAGTGAGACACACAGCATTTCAGTGAGACACACAGCATGTCAGTGAGACACACAGCATCTCAGTGAGACACACAGCATCTCAGTGAGACACACAGCATGTCAGTGAGACACACAGCATTTCAGTGAGACACACAGCATCTCAGTGAGACACACAGCATCTCAGTGAGACACACAGCATCTCAGTGAGACACACAGCATCTCAGTGAGACACACAGCATCTCAGTGAGACACACAGCATCTCAGTGAGACACACAGCATGAGACACATAGCATCTCAGTGAGACACACAGCATCTCAGTGAGACATACAGCATCTCAGTGAGACACACAGAATCTCAGTGAGACACATAGCATGTCAGTGAGACACACAGCATTTCAGTGAGACACACAGCATCTCAGTGAGACACACAGCATCTCAGTGAGACACACAGCATCTCAGTGAGACACATAGCATCTCAGTGAGACACACAGCATCTCAGTGAGACACACAGCATGTCAGTGAGACACACAGAATCTCAGTGAGACATATAGCATCTCAGTGAGACACACAGCATCTCAGTGAGACATACAGCATCTCAGTGAGACACACAGAATCTCAGTGAGACACACAGCATCTCAGTGAGACACACAGCATCTCAGTGAGACACACAGAATCTCAGTGAGACACACAGCATCTCAGTGAGACACACAGCATCTCAGCAGCCAGTGACGCAAGATCCAGCTACCCAAGAGTCCCAGGGAATGCTGCTAGGACGATCCCACAGACCCACTCGCGTCCCTACGAAATGACAAATACTTGAGCGCGCGGACTCCATGCCTCTTAGCCAAGTACTTGATGTACTCCACCTTCAGCGTGTTGATGCAGTGCCGGTACTCCGGTATGAACCTGAACCTCGCCACGTCCAGACTCGGCGCGTGCGGCAGGTGCACGATGAAGGCATTGGGCAGCACTCGGAAAGCGAATCCCAGGATGTCCAGCTGCATGATGAAGGACACCTTGTTCCAGCCGAACCCCACGAATCTGGTGTCAAACCTGGCGGCGTCCCGGCCGATGACCACGTAGGGCTCGAAGTCAGCCTGCCAGGTCACCGGGTACGACTGGGTGGCCGACTTCCACCGGGTGAAGTCCGTGGCCCGGTGGCCCTCCCGGAACACCTTGTAGGGTTGAGAGAGAACACAATGGGTGCACGAGAGTCAAGACTGGTTAAGCACAGGGCCTCGGTCTGGGACTGGGGCCACGACATACTCGTAATTCAAATAGGCGCCAGACGCTAACAAAGACACCAAAAACCAGCAAGGGCAACACGTCACATAAAAGTTGGCGCCAGGCAGTGGCGTCATATACTAACAGTGGCGCCAGACACTAACAATGGCGCCAGACACTAACAGTGGCGCCAGATAATATCAGTGGCGCCAGACACTAACAGTGGCGCCAAACACTAACAGTAGCGCCAGACACTAACAGTGGCGCCAGATAATATCAGTGGCGCCAGACACTAACAGTGGCGCCAGATAAAAAACCTAGCCGACAATAGCCGACATGTAGCGAAAAATACTTTATAAGGCAGGATTTGACACAGGCTGCCTAATCGGCCCACGCACTACTAACCTCCTGCCTGAAGGGAACAATCTCCCCCAGGTTGAGGCGGCTCAGCAACTCGGCCTTGCTGGCGGGGAATTGCAGCTTGTACTGGAATGTCTCGAATGCGGGCACAATCAGGGCCACCCTCTGCTGCCGTTGCTGGGCGGAGAATCTGGCAATCTCGGACCTGAGATGCTCGTAGAGCCCCAGACTGGGCAGGAAGTCGAAGTCCAGCAGGAACACAAAGTCGGTCACGGCGTTCTCCATGGCTACATTGCGGAGCCGGTTCACAGGATAGAACTGGCCCTCCTTCATCAGCAGGTGGTAGGCAATGTTGCGGCGGTGACGCAGCACCTGGAAAGGTTGCGGATTGGGATCTCATTGGTTAGGGATGTGAGATCTCATTGGTTAGGGATGTGAGATCTCATTGGTTAGGGATTTGGGATCTCATTGGTTAGGGATGTGGGATCTCATTGGTTAGGGATGTGAGATCTCATTGGTTAGGGATGTGAGATCTCATTGGTTAGGGATGTGGGATCTCATTGGTTAGGGATGTGGGATCTCATTGGTTAGGGATGTGGGATCTCATTGGTTAGGGATGTGGATCTCATTGATTAGGGATGTGAGATCTCATTGGTTAGGGATGTGGGATCTCATTGGTTAGGGATGTGGGATCTCATTGGTTAGGGATGTGGGATCTCATTGGTTAGGGATGTGAGATCTCATTGGTTAGGGATGTGGATCTCATTAGTTAGGTATGTGGGATCTCATTTTTTAGGGATGTGGGATCTCATTGGTTAGGGATGTGGGATCTCATTGGTTAGGGATGTGGGATCTCATTGGTTAGGGATGTGGATCTCATTGATTAGGGATTTGGGATCTCATTGGTTAGGGATGTGGGGTCTCATTGATTAGAGATGTGGGATCTCATTGGTTAGGGATGTGAGATCTCATTGGTTAGGGATGTGGGATCTCATTGGTTAGGGATGTGGGATCTCATTGATTAGGGATGTGGGATCTCATTGATTAGGGATGTGGGATCTCATTGGTTAGGGATGTGGGATCTCATTGATTAGGGATGTGGGATCTCATTGATTAGGGATGTGGGATCGCACAAACCTGAGAAGACTCAACAAAGGTGGCCAACTGGTGGGCCTCAGCATCCGTGACGTAGATGCAAAGGCTGATGGGGCCGGCCCAGTGTCGCGACAGGCTCTCCAGCAGCTGTACCCGATCCAGACTGAGCTGGCTGACCAGGGTGACATCGTGAGGCCCCTGGGCGGTGTAGTTGTACTCCAAGTAGTACAGGTGCGTCCTCCGGACCAGCCGCTGCTCCGCCCGCATCTCGTAGCACTCGTCCCCGGCGCTGACGCCAGCGGCAGCCGGGCCGGCGAGCGAGTTGGCACCGGAGGCGTCCTCTGCCAGCAGCTGGTCCTGGTCGTCCTCCGCGCCATCGTCCGGACAGGCGAACAGCCGCCTGCGCAACAGGCCGCCATCATAGTCCAAGTAGGTCATGTACAGCGTGTGGAAGTGCTGCGCGAATCGATGCCTGCGGGCGCCCCAAACCTTCAGCGGCGAGTTCCAGTGCAGGATGCGAACGCTGGGCAGGTTGGCGGGGGAGCGGTAGCACAGTTCCGGCTGGGTGTGGTCACCGAGCTGCACATTCCAGTAGCAGGGGATTCGGTACAGCAGACCCGGGTGCCGCCGCACCAGGGCGTTGATGACGTCCTGCGGGCGGGCGGAGTTGGTGCCGAGGGATTCCGGGATTCAGTCGCCAAAATCTTAAATAAAAGAAATATCCCAACTCTTTCTGTTATCACATTAAAGATTTAAAATATCCCTAATCCTCGGTAACTATAAAATATCCCTAATCCTCAGAAACTATAAAATATCCCAAAACCCCACCAACTATAAAATATCCCAAAACCCCACCAACATAAAAAATATCCCAAAACCCCACCAACTATAAAATATCCCAAAACCCCACCAACATAAAAAATATCCCAAAACCCCACCAACTATAAAATATCCCAAAACCCCACCAACATTAAAATATCCCAGAACCCCACCAACTATAAAAATATCCCAAAACCCCACCAACATTAAAATATCCCAAAACCCCACCAACTATAAAAATATCCCAAAACCCCACCAACTATAAAAATATTACAAATCCCCACCAACTATAAAATATCCCAAATCCCCATCAGGTGAAGCACCGCCACACCTGGTCAGCCAGCTGGGCGGGTCCATGCTTGGCCGCGCACTCCCTGGCCACGGCAGGCCAGTGCCTGTCCCAGCCCCAGGCCCGCAGCCTGGCGAGGTGCATGAGCATCACCCCGGTGTTGAAGCCGCGCCCCAGAGCTGGCCAGACCCCGGCCTTGCCAGACAGGTACCAATCGGACAGGTTGTCCGCCAGCCCGATAGCGAGGCCGGGCCGCTCGGCCAGCTGGCCGAACAGCTGCCACAGCTGGAGGGGGTCGGCCGTCACCGCCACGTCAGTGTCCAGCACAATGACCCGCTCGAGAGACCGGGGCAGCACGGAGGGCAGCGTCAGCTTTAGCAGGCCGTACACGCCTGAGTAGTGCGTGTTGGACAGCCAGCTCACCTGCCGCAGGGGGAGTTCAGGAATGCGGATATAAAAATTGGGACCGCTTTTTTGCTTTGGCATCCTGGTAATTGCAAAAAGGTACCGTATTAGTAAAATTATAAAGAGGCTCTTATGGTGATTTCTAACATTCACATGGGAATTCTAACATTCACAGGGGAATCCTACCATTCACAGGGGAATTCTAACATTCACAGGGGAATCCTAACATTCACAGGGGAATCCTACCATTCACAGGGAAATTCTAACATTCACAGGGGAATCCTACCATTAACAGGGGAATCCTACCATTCACAGGGGAATTCTAACATTCACAGGGGAATTCTAACATTCATAAGGGAATTCTACCATTCCCAATGAAATTATAGCATTCACAGGGGAATTCTGGCATTCACAGGGGAATCCTGTGAATTCACAGGGGAATTCTAACATTCACAGAGGAATCCTACCATTCACAGGGGAATCCTACCATTCACAGGGGAATCCTACCATTAACAGGGGAATCCTACCATTAACAGGGGAATCCTACCATTCACAGGGGAATCCTACCATTCACAGGGGAATCCTACCATTCACAGTAAGGTTCAATCTCGGACACACCTACGCAAAGAAACAGTACATTAGACCTACCTGATCAGTGGCTGTATCATAATAATCCACTCTGAGGTGAGGAATTCTCCAAGTTCGAAACAAAGTCTTGAGCACCCGCTCTGCTCGGCCTGCAGTGACCAGATGCAGGTGGATGGGGGTTGACCGGTGAAACAGGACACTCTTGACCACCGTCACAGCGTAGCGAGTGGCGGTTTGGCCGCCAACAATGAGCGCCACATGGATGGCCTGGCAGTCCAGTTGCTGACGCCCTGGGGTCAGGCTGGGCCCAGCAGCCAGTGAAGCATTTGCGCCGGAGCCGGCCGCCGATGCCACCCCGAGGCTGCCCGCGATTTCACACTGGCAATCTGGGCTGCTGCTGGCAGCTCTGCCGGCAGAGCCATCACGTGCGATGGACAGCAGGCAGAGCAGGGAGCAGCCAGCCAGCAGAGCTGACAATAGGCGGCCACGGCGGCGTACAGAGAATGGCAATCTCATGGCAATGCTGGCAGCTCCAGTGGCAATACTGGGGCATCTCACAGCACTGAGGCACGAGTTTCTTGCTGCAGTGTTTTGTCAATAAATTATCACAAAACAGGATTATTAATAAATCTCAGAAAACCCTGCATATGTTTTTAAAAAAAGTTATTTTTTATATAACTCATGGCAAAACACTCATAGGTAAAGCACAAATATGAAGAATATAATGCATACAAAGTATAGTTCATTTAAACTATCACATGTCTCTAAGCCAAAGTGCAATAGGCCTAGAATGTGAGAGAGATATAACTAAAAAACAAAATATGAATGGTCATTGAAATTTTTAAAAATTATATCAGCATACTATATTAAAAATTGTACCAATCATTGTTGTTTTAATAGTCTTCTAATAAGTAAATAATATTTAAGGTTTGCTCAACTATGCTAATACTTAATAATAATATTCAACTTCAATTTCTTTCAATTTTATTTAAATTGTATTTTTATCAGATACAGTATTGAGTTAGTTCTCAAATATTAAATGTTATTACTGAAATTTTACTACTTTGTTATCCCTACATGTACCCCTACATGTGATGCATGTGTTAGGACTTAGGTGGATCGTGGATGTCTGTAGGTCTAAATTGAAATGTTACAACATTGGTTTGTTAACTTCGTTAGCAAGTTTAAATAAACAGCAGACAACTATATAAGAAATTTTGAGACTGCTTGGTATATAGTAAAGATTTGGTATTTTACTAATTATAAGCTAATAAGTAAGAAGAATACTATTAGTAAGCATAACAAGTAAGAAATACTTAGACTTATTCTTAGACTTTTGCTTAGACATTATATATAGAAATCAGTCAAAAATCAATAATTGGTCTATATTACATCTGTTAAAAATTTTATGATAGCTATAAGATAGGAAAGCCTTAGAGCCACTTTGGTAACAGCAGTAACACAAATATAACCATATAAGCAAATCTATGAAAAAATTAAATCATAAAATAGAGGCGATTAACTCTGTTTGTTAGCTACTATCTATAGCTATCAAGCCCCATTTTAATCAGTATGCCTTAGCTTCTTAGGTATAGGTAGGTATAGTATAGGCCTAACACTAAGACTGAGTACAAAAATTAAATGTATATAAGAATAGGTTATTGGGCCCAAAAAATGAAAATAATTTTGCTTTTGCATTGACAATCAAGAAAAGTTTTAACTGTTAATACTGTTTAATGTGGACTTTATATATTAGAGCTATTTGCAATAATTAAATGTAATTACTGAAATTTTACTACTTTGTTACCCCTACATTT
Source organism: Macrostomum lignano (assembly GCA_002269645.1). Lineage (NCBI taxonomy): Eukaryota > Metazoa > Platyhelminthes > Macrostomidae > Macrostomum > Macrostomum lignano. The sequence goes on along the minus strand of NIVC01003350.1, from coordinate 15,825 downwards.
ACCCCTACATGTGATGCATATGTTAGGACTTAGGTGGATCGTGGATGTCTGTAGGTCTAAATTGAAATGTTACAACATTGGTTCGTTAACTTCGTTAGCAAGTTTACTAAGTAGGCGGTTGGCTCTACTAGGACTAGGTGTAAATTTATCTTTAAAGATTTTAACTTATCGAAATCAACTTCAGTGGATTACTGGATTAGTTCCCTAACCTAAATTATATATTTCTAAAAAAGATGTTGGCGATAACTTTGAAGAAATATTTAAGGTAAATATACATACAAAAATAACACTACTTAAATCACTAAATTTAAGATGTTTTTATTAAAATTTATTCTGAGAAATAAATATGTTCTAACTCGCCGGCGCACATTTTGGCAACAAAAGATTTTGTTATAAACCTGCTCATTTTTAATTATTGTATGTCAGGTTGCTGAGCTAAGGAGCGCTAATCCGCTACAACAAACAAAGCTTTTCGACCGTGAAGCAAATGAGCTGAGAAGATTGGACTTTTTGTATCTTTGGGAATGAACAGAGACTTGAAATATAGCATTTTGCAGCCCATTTGGGCTTACGCGCATTTAATTTAATCCAAGATACGTTTGCCAATGTAACGGAGCTTTTGTCTATGGTAGCAAAGCTGGCGCAGCGGCATTTGATTTGGTCCAACAAGCATCCATTTGGTCCAAACACTCGTGAGCCATTGGACAAACTCTTGCCTTCTCTCAACCGTCTGCAGGTTGTTGCGCACCGCTGGAATGTCAGCGTCTCTACCAAAAATTTTCAGTCGCTTTTCCAGAGCTCTGCTGATAGTCGCAATCTGATAATCAACTAGAGCTGTTCCCTCAACTTCTGCTGCATTTTCTGAAACGTCAACAAAGGGTTCGTCTCCACAGCATCGAGTAGCAGTTGGACCTGAGGCTCTCGAGCAACTTTCCTTGGCGATTGCCAACCTTTCGCAGGCAATCTCTGCCGGCAGAGTTTCAAGGCGCTGCTGGATGCTATAAACCACCTTTTCTTTTACATTCAGCAACCTTGCAATGTCCTTTGGGTGTTCACCTCCGTCGAGTGCTTTGATCACAAGCCAATGACATTCGTTCAACAGCCTAGCATATGGTCCACAATTCTGGGATTGAGCTGCAAATGAACTAAATGGACCAAATTAATGCTTGTTGGACCAAATTAAATGCCGCTGTGCCAGCCTTGCTACCATAGACAAAAGCTCCATTACTTTGACAAACATATCTTGGATTAAATTCAATGCGCGTAAGCCCAAATGGGCTGCAAAAAGCTATATTCAATATTAACCAAACCGACTAATTGCGATCGGCAGAGGAGAGCGTATATTATAGCAGTATTAGTTATCAGCGCAGTAGTGATTAGTCTTTGGTTATGGTAACAGTAGGGGTGTTTCTATTTATAGACTCAGGATGTAGACTCAGGATATAGACTCAGGTGACATAACGGCCACCACAAACTCCCATAGACCAACCTTATCCCGTCTTAACTCACGTCCCAGATAAAGAATAAACTCCAAACCTCCTCATCTAATACTCACACGAATATATTTTACGATCCTTTCCGAATTGCCCCGTGGATTGCGATCAAGCAATTCACTGCCCTGCTTCACCGTCCGAGCTCTGCCTAACCAGGAGGTGCGTGAATTAAGTCGATGTTAAGGAGCTGAAGGGGGACAGTGGCCTGTACAATCTGCATGTATCTGTACAAGCCAGCATCTACTAGCTGTACCATCAGCGGATAGTAACACGTACATGGCCCTTCGCTCGCTCACTCCGGTTGACAACGACCCAAAGCACCTGTCAACTCTAGACCAGGCCCTACGCTGGCACATCCCTACTTCGTCTCTTCCATTCACCACTGAGGAAGACGAGACTATGAAGCCAGCCGGTAGAAGGAAACGTCGCCTGCAGCCCGCAGCCCGTGGGCACTCCAGTCAAACGAGCCTCAAAGACAGCAGCTCACGTCAAGAAGCTGGTAAGATCCAGGGGAACTACTGCTTCCTCAGACAAGGTATACTCGGAGGTTGAAACTTTGGTTCGAGGAGGGTTCAGTTTCGGAACTCGACATCTTACTACAGCAAACAATGCTATCGTAGAAGAATGTCGTCGTCAGCTGGACCTGACGATTCGGATTTCAGAGGACCACGACAGAATACAACGTATAGTAACCACTTGGAAAATCTTGATGCTACTTCTCTATATGCCATTCGTATGGTACAAGCCTTGTCGCATAAAGCATATCGTTGGTTACGTCGTCGAGTGGCTGAAAATATACCAGTTGATGTTGAGGAGTTTAAAAATCCGAGTAAGCCGAGTCAGTTTTTGGATTGGTTGTCTAGCTATTGCGCTAATGGACGAGGGGCGCTTAATAAATGTTGATTCGTTCTACCTGAAGCTTTTGCATTACTCCACTGCCGATCTACCTATCTACTGCCGATAGAACTTTGGATGCCTGTGATGATACGTCCATCATATCGACAGGCCTTTGCCTTTTCCTGCCGCCTGGAACGTTAATCGGATTAGTAGCCTACCGAGTTAGTAGACTCAAATCGGCCTTTTTATTAGGACGAAGACTATGCGGGTAGCAAAAAAACTCATTTTGGAGGAAGCATCCAATAAAAATGAACCCTCAGCCACAATTACTACTTTGAAGGTTCAAGAGTCACCCGGAATAGGCAGCGCCAAAATCTGGAACTAGGCCCAACCGGCTGTCTCGTGATGATAAGGAAACAAATATTTTGGTTGGTAAAGTTGGATTTTAAAAATATATATCTAGCTCGAGAGCCTTTCTGATTGAATGTGTATAAGCAATTGTTTCTTTTAGTCAGATCAAGTTAAATGGGAACACGACGTCGTCAGAAGAAGAAACAAGGGAGTTCAGTAACAAATTCTGATCGAGGTAAGAAATCTCGTCGAAGTCAAGCGGGGTTTGGCGTCGTTAATTGGGTGATAGATCATCTCCCCGGTAGCTTTATTTGTCTGGGGCAAGGAGTTTTAAAATTAGCAATCTGGATTGGCAATTGTTAAGATTAGGAGCCAGCACTGAATGTCTATGGCTCTGTCTGACTCTGTCTGTGCTAGTCTGGCCTCGTGAGGTAAAAGTGAACAACTCGTTTCCACTCCAGGTTGCTAAGTCGTAGGAGTGCGTTTGGGGCTTGGTTCGAATAGTGCCAAAGCGTCTATATAGGAGAAAGCTATTCGTAGCAGGCTATAGTGACCTCGAGTTGCTAAATTAATATTGCGCTCGTAATTGCATTTCAGAGGCGATTTCGAAAGACCAAGTACAATTCAGCACGAAGGAGGTGGAGGAGCGCATTGCGAACTTCATCTCGGATGCCCCAGTCGTACGATCTGGCCTGCGCACTCCCCAGCGAAAGAGCTCCGTGGTCCTGCCGCCAGCGCAGAGTGACTGAGAGTTGCACTTAACGCGTGACTTCTGTCTGTCTTTTATTTGATCGCGGACTATTAAATTTTTGCGAAAATATTAGTCATTTAATTAGCGTAGTTTAATAGGAGCGTGTATAAGGAATATATTAGATCATTCTCATCTCGAGTATAGTGCTTCATAGATTCGTTTTTTCGTCACAATAAATATCTTTTATAACATACAATCTTTTAACACTTTGTCTGAAACCTTAGTCTTTGTGAAAGCAGTGGTCAAATATTCGTCGAAATTTCGATGATCGAATTTCCAAAATTTCTGAGTGCAAATTCGACACCGAATCGACACAGAACATTCTGGGTCGATTCTGGGTCGAATTTTTCACCACGGGAGCTAGGGTGTATCGGATTCATTGTGGTGCATTGTTTGCGGGATCTTTTGGCGAGAATGATTAGTCGGTAGTTAAACGAGCTATGCGAATTTGTTTAATAGCTGCTATGAGCGTTTGCGTTCTTTCGCAATGAACATTCTAAAGTATTAAAATAGTGAAAATTTACATTACTTACTCGCTATTATAATTGTGTGTGGAGTTGCTGAAACAACTTGACTTACGATGGCACTAGCCGAAAAACCCTTGCATGAAAACTCCAACTGCAGCGACTTATGCGAGTGTGTGAGTGTGAATGAGTACGCGACGGTGTACGCACAAACAGAAGTACAGAGAGGAGGTAAAATAGCCAGAGCAGCGCAACCCAAAAACACAAACCAACCCAGCCCCAACACCCCAAACACACGACACCCGCCACACGCCACCACACCTCTCCCAACCAAGAGCGGAACCCAACTCAGTTACAGTTCAGTCTTCGTCTCAGCCTCAGCCTTTAGTCATCAGCCGGTCGGGAGGTGCCCGGGTGCGTCCAGACCGTCGGAGCTCGGATTTCGCCGCAGGCTTCAACGGCGGTTCGGACTGGGCCGTCGGCGCCGAACCAGCCTTCGGCACGGGCAGTTCTTGTGGCGTTGCCGTAGCGACCTCCGGTGACTCCGTTGGCACCGGCTCTGTGTCCGACATTGGATCGGCTGGACGTCCTCGCAGGTGATCCGCGTGTCGCCGGATATCTCGGCTGTCCAGCAGGCTGCACTCGTACCATAGTTGGCTCTCCTTCCGGGTGACGACCGCGGGAGACCAATTGGCCGCTTGTCCGAAGTTCCCAGCGTACACCGCTTCTCCCTCTTCAAAGAACAGAGGCTTTGCCGTCACATCGTGATGAAGCTTCTGGCTTTCCTGACGCTCTAGGAGCCGCCGGGAGATGCTGGGACGCGGGTGATCCAGTAATGACTGCAGGGTTCGCCCCATCAGAAGCTCTCAAGGCGCCGCTCCCGTCGTTGAGTGTGGAGTGATCCGGTAGCTCATCAGGAAGCGGGCGACCTGCGTTTCGAGCGTGCCACCAGTCTGCTTTTCCAGCGAGCGCTTCAAACTTTGCACGGCCCTCTCAGCCAACCGTTGGACGCAGGGTGGTACGGCGGGGTAAACACATGTCGAATGCCGTTTTCGCGATAGAATTCGCCGAATTCACCGCTCACAAAGCAGGGCCTATTGTCTGTCACCACGAATTATGGCAGGCCGTGCGTACAGAAGCTCTGACGCAGCTTCTCTGCTGTTGTCGCCGCTGTCGCCGACGATGTCACGTGGACGTCAAGCCACTTCGAGTCCACGACGACTAGCAGCATCTTGCCACGAACAGGGCCTGCATAGTCGACATGAATCCGCGTCCACGGTTGCGTAGGCAGAGGCCAGGGCTGCAGCGGTACCGGAGATGCTTCCCGTTGATTTTGCTGACATTCAGAACAAGACGCCACCATCAACTCGATTTCCTGATCAATGCCTGGCCACCAAACATAGCTTCAGGCCAGCGACTTCATACGAGAAGAACCCGGATGACTCTGGTGGAGACACTGAAGCAACTGAACGCGACCTGCGGGTGGAATAATGATGCGGCTATTCTAGAACAAGCAGCCATCTTGCACAGAGAGTTTCTTGGATCGACGACTGTATTGCAACAGCTCCGGTGGCACGGTCTCCAGCCAACCAGTAAGGCAGAAGCGAACGACGTGCGACATCAGGGGATCCCGCCGTGTCCAAATGCAGATTTCCTTAGAAGGACTTATCGGAGGACTAATTAGGCACCTTTTGAGCTTGTCGAAGGCTGCAGCGGTGCGGCGATGGCAGCAAAGTTGGCTACGTTGGATAGTTGGATATTGGTTACACAGGCCGATGAACTGACGCACCTCCTTGGCTGACCTCAGCTCTTTCCACTGCTGAATTGCCTCCAGCTTCTCTTGGCTGGGCTGGGCACCATCCTTTGTATATCGTGTGCCGAGAAAGGTCACTTCGGGTACCGCGATCTTGCACTTGGAGCCTAAGGCCGGAGATGTTGCCGGAGATGATCCGACTTGGTCTTTGAGAAGCACAGGCTGTCATCGAGGAACGTGAATCGCAGCCGTTTAAAACTTTGATGAAACAGCAGAGCCTCTTGAGCATCTTTGTTGTCCACGGAGGAGCTTTTGAGCATCTTCTTTAACTCGTATGGATACATGCGTGGAGTGTCAGTCGACAAATTTTTCCTTGCTTTGAACGCCTCCTTGACGGCGAAGTGCTCGCGGTTCGGATGGAATGCATTATCCAATGCCTGGACTACTTTGTGGTAGTCTGCCTGATCTCCTGCCGACAGCTCCAAATATACGACGAGAGCCTCGCCGTCCAGAAATGTGGCCAGTCGCTCCGCTTTGCATGTGTCCCACTTGTTGACTTTTGCGCACACATTGAAACGCGCAGCCATTTCTTAAAGTTGCCGGTACTGAAAACTCTGGGCAGCGCTGCACTGTCGGTCAAACCTTTCTCAGCCATTCTAGAATAATTTGCTCTGCTACCAGTTGTAGACTAAGGCAGAGAGATGCGACTGAGATTTGACGAAGCCTCTTGGCATTTATCAGATCGATACGCAGGTTAAATACGATACAACGATTGTTACATAACTGGGTATAAAAGATAGAGACAGAGGGTGAGTGGAAAGCACGTACATGCTGTACAATAGCAACCCCCAACCCCGCTCTAGCGACTAGGGCATACAAGTACACTTGCAACTCACTACACTACTCACTACAATAAGCAGCTCATATCGCCATATTCGCCATATTCGTTGCCTTCTATTGATAATCAAACGTGCATGTTGAAGGTGATATAGCTATTTTTAGTAGTGCTCATTATTGCCAATCAATACTTTTGCCTTCCTTTTTAGTAATAGACGCTTATTTAATAATGTCAAATAAAAACCGCATAGATTACTCATAAAAAACTCAGATTACTCTTTTTCTAATAAAATCTCACTTAAAAGTTTTGCTGAAAATCGTCCGCCATCTTTTAATGACTAGCGAAAATATACCTTGAAGAGACAACTCGCTCTCGAACTTCTTCGCCCGCTTATTCAGCCTTTCTGACTGGTGCCTGTAGCATTGAGGCCTTGATGAACGTTTTGTTCTAAAAATAGACTTGAATCAGTGTTCGGTCTTCCTTTTCTATCCCAAGAACACGTTGTTCAATAAGGCGCCTATTTCCCGCGAACATTCCATTCGTTAGAAACGCGCTTCCTTCCTTTCCCAGGACGTACAGCCCAACCTTGAGACTTCCTGCCAGCCCCTTTCTCCAGACGCACAACTGGCTTATCAAGCTTTGCCTATCCCTGAACCCCCCTTTTTTGTTATTAAGCGCCCTGCCTCTTTACCCAATTCCCTATTAGACGTCCTACCCTCTATGCTACTCGTAGCATTCCCTATTAGCTATTAGAATTCCCCATTAGTGCGCCACCGTTTCCCAGGCAACTTTGATCCACCGTGTAGCCCTTCTTCCTCCTTCCCCCGGACTGAAGTTAGCTGCATAAATTTAGACAGTGTCTTGCCGCTCGGACACTTACACTCGGACACTACCCGGAGTAACTCCCCTCTTCTAAGAAACTCCCAAGTCCCGAGCAATATTTATTCCCTAAAACCCAATTGACCCTGCAACAAAATTATAATAGTATCAATTGAGACCATCCCCCAGAACCGAAAGGACCGGAACAAAGGCAAATCCCAAAATTATCAGGCAAATCCACTGCTCACGGTTGCAGTAGTCACAAAACGCTGACTGAGCAAAAAGCTGAGAGTCTGCTTCACGCTGAAATCTCTCGAATCGATCAGGTTCGCTAATGGTAAAGCAGCTCATTTGCCATGCCATGTTGTTATTTTGTTTGTCCTCTCGAAGTTGCCATCTTTTTATGTTTGTGTTCTTAGTAGTTTAAGGCAATCTGCTGTTAATAAAACAATCATTAGAAGAAAATATAATAGAAACACCATCTGCCCTGGCTTACCTCAGCAAAGTGTGCCACTTTTTTGGTTGAATTATATTTTACCATGAAATCCGAAATCGACTGACCAAAAAAGGTCTTGGTCAGGAGAACGCTCTTAGTTTAGAATGGTAACACGACTCAGAATGCAGCTCAAATTCAGCTGCATTGTACTCATATTTGTCACGAAAACGGTGGCACTAACTACTCGTAACTGGGGATGCAGCACACTCGGAATGCACTGCTCATTGCACCATTTTGTCTACCAAGGCTGCAGTTCGTGAGGCTCACTCTCAGGTTACTGCCAAGCTGTTATTTCAGCAGGAAGACGTTTCTAGATAATGTTGGTAAAAATCCTATGTACTCAAGATACGAAAGTACATGTATATCGACGGTGCTGCAAAAGGACCGTAGCCCAGTAGTCTAGCGCGGCGCTCTGATGTGCCAGCAGCCCAGGCTCGATTCGAAGTGCATTCAAATTAATTTGGGGCTGTGAAATTAATGCCCTTGAGGGCCAACCCCCCCCCCCCCCAATGCACAGTGCAGTGTACATGCAGTCAGGGCCGCTGCACACTCCTGTGTGTGACTGTGCATACGGCTGCGTACGCATCTGCGCGCTTGTATGCCTGCTCAGGGGAGTCGGCGGAATGGGCAGTAATGCCCCTCGCCGGTTGTAAGACAACGTCGCTTAAAGTGCGCCAGAGTGAACGCAGCCCCTGTCTTTAATAGAAGATAAAAGAATAGCAAGTAAGAACGCTACATAAATCTCACAAATCTGATGGCCTGTCAAAAATGATGAGAAAAAAGCTACCGCCCGCATCCACTCAGACCATCTGGCGCGAGCCCTAACACTGAGTAAGGCGCAGGTGGCTGTCAGACCAGCTCACAAGCAATGATTTATGACCCCAAAAGTAGCGAAAACCGCGCCTATGTTATAATGACTACAATTAAGTAGGCCAAAACCATATAGCTACAAAAATTCTACTAGTATGAATTCTAGGAAATTACATAAAAAGAAGAAAAATGCCCGTAGCCTGCTGTTAGTAGGCTAACAAGTTTGGAATCCATGTGCGAGTGTGAGATTTGAAAAAAAGTGCGCCCTCACCACAATGCTATTATGCTTAAATAAACTGCAGACTACTTGAATCAGTCAGTAGTGTGAAGCGCAAATATCCACGAAAGGGATGATGCGCGTCAATTTTCAATACAAACTTTATCGTTGAAGTCCCAAACTTTAACCCAAAGGCAGCGAGTGGTCCAAGTTTTTATTATTAAAGCTATAGTCCTTTATGGCTTTTAATCCCACTAATTATAGTTACACATGTGGCGCCTGTCTCCGCTGTCTGCGCTGGGCCACCACAGTTCTAATAATTGAGCAATTGCTGCCTGTTAAAACAATGCTTTGTGGGGCTCCCTACGATGCTTCAAATAGCGTCGCCGGCTGTGGCAGTCTGACTAGACGGAGATGAGGAGGGCAGCTTCCAAGCCTCATCCAACAGTTGCAGTTCACCACCACCCTCCCTCCGGACCCATAAAACTGTCACAATGGCTCATAATCCATGTGCCTTTAGCTGCACGGGCTTGACGGGTTTGAATGTCTTCCAATGATTAATTAAAGCAATTTTTCGTTTCAATTTTTATACCCAGTTCTTTTGTCCGCACAGAAGTTATCCAATTAGTAGGATACATTTTTCTGCCTCCCAGCTGCCTCCCAGCGAGGTCGCAATGGACGTGAGCACCGGTGCGCTTATGAACCGGTCGAACAGGCTGTAGGTGCCCAGCAGGAAGGTGAGCCAGATGACGCGACCCAAGGTGCCGGACTGGGAAGAGAACCGGTCGAGTCCGTGAGCGGAGGTGTAGCCGCAGAAATCGGACACACACTTGGTTACCTTCTGGGGCGGTGAACTTTTCTTGTTGTTCGCCTTGTTGCTTCTCATCAGCCTGAAGGCCTTCCTCGGTCTGTCGCTCGGAGTCCATCAGTTAGGAGCGAGACTGAGCTAGGATGCAGACAGTTTTTTCTAATTAGAATTAGAAATAGCGTAACTTAAAATGTATGGCGTTGAGTAAAGGCCGCCAATGCGTTCAGAATTTATAAGAGTTATAGTTAAATGGAAAGAAGGTATTTATTGGAATTTATTTGGCTTGGAATTTATAATGCAGATAGAAGTATGCCTGGGCGTCATTTATTTGTTATTTTTCTTCAGAATGCGCAGTTTTTAATTCTTAAGAAACGACAGACAAAACTGCTAATAGAGTGAGGTTTTGAGTATCTAGGCTACGGTGTTGCTCTCAGAGCGGGTTGAACTGAAAATTTGTTTGCTTCTATAGTTATCCGGGCCATTTGCTAGATAAATTTCTGCCTGAACCTTTTAAGCGTTTAACCTGAAGCGTTTAACTGGGCCTCTCTAGCGGCCTGGAGCCACCATTCCTGCCGTCTCATGATCGACCACCTTAGCAAAGTACTCGTATAAATCGATCTCTAATTGGTACTTTTAGTAGCTTAGGTGCTCTTTTTAGGACTAATTTGTTTGAAGAAAATATCATCACAGACAACTGAAGTAAAGGGTTTACACCGTAAAAAGTTCTTTTAAAAGGACTGTTTGCAACTCTCTTTCGATCGTTGTATCATGTGACTGAATTCAGTTCTGACTTATATGGTCAAAGGGGTCATGCTGCAATGGCTGCAATAAAGTTTTCCACGCAAAATGGCTTTCTTGTTCTCATCTGCGATTCCATGAAGAATAATCCTGGTGAAAGCTTCACGTGATTGTTAATAACTCCGGCATCTGACCGCCAGAAAACGTCTAAAGAAAAGGCGTTACACCGGTCAGGTTGCTCCCAGGGACTACTAATCTGTTTTAGTAGTCCCTGGTTGGGCGTAGGAGACTAGCCAGCATTTGTTTTGGGGGGGGGCGTTTTATGGGTCGTGTTCCCTGTTTGCCGCTGTTTACCGAACCGAGAACATCCTACGGCTCATGCAGTTCCTCCGAGGGAATATTATAATGAACGCATGCACATTGTACAATGAAAGGCTTAGAAGAGAGAAGTGAGATAAAGTTAAATACAGTAAACAATTTTCCCCATGTTGCTATGGCTGCAACAGCCGCAGAGCCTTGCTATGAGCGGCTGTTGTCGAGCTGGGCTAGGCTGCGCTGTACTCTCCCATGGGTCCGGCCTTCCAACCCATCTCTGCGGTTAAACTGCATCACTGCAAAAGTAACAACCTGTTGTGTCTCGTGCGTGGGAGTTGGAGTTGTTTTCATTCATTCGGTTTCGTTTGTCATTTTAACTCCATGCGTGCGTGTAACTTTGATGTACACCGTGGCTGTTTTAGCCATGGGGTGGCCGATATTGTTGCTCGATTACAATACATTGTATCGTTCGGCAAGTGCGCCTGGCACTTTCGTCTTCGCCTCGCAATCTATCTCATCTTATTAACACAACCCTAGCTTAAACATTTCCAGCCACTCATAGAATGCTATTGTTAGTAGCAATGCAAGAAAATAACTTTAGTAGAAGCTTGCTAAGTCTAAAAATTCTGCTACTCAAATTCTACTTATGACAGGCACATGCGATTAAATAGAGGAAAACCTCAACTTTATTCAAGAGTTCCATACTTTATATTGGTGGTTTCCAGTGCTTACTTGCTATTGGAGGGCAGTAAGCTACGGCTCGTATGTAAGGCCATTCCTGCGAGAGTAAAGGCGAGCAGCGGCGATCAACGATGCAGTTGCGTGCATGTAAATGAATTTGGGTTAAACAGTGTCAACTTTAAAGGAAGGTAGTAGCTATTTCAAGCTGAGTATTAACAAGGTTTGTTGGGTAGCTTTAGCTTAAAATGCCCTCTCCCCACGGTTATAGTGACTCCGCCAGTGGCTGAGCTGCCCCCTCTGAGCAACTGTTGCATTATAAAAAATTGAATAACATTGAGTCCTCTTGAATGCTTGAATAATATTGACTGCTGTGGCAGTCAATATCCAGGCCCGATTCCACAGTTGCAGTTATCCCCCCCCAACCTCTGCAGACCCCTCTCCCTGCCAGAATGGTTCATAATCCACAGTTGGCTTGATGGATTTGAATATTCTTCAATTAGGGATTCAAGCAACTTTTAGCTTTTTACGAGCTAATATCCAGCTCCCATTTTTCATGCAGAAGTTATCAAATTAGATAGCAAGCCAAACATAACGAGAGAAGCTAGATCGATGCAACTGTCAGTTCCTTCTTTTTGGGATTTCTGCCTCACAGCTGGTCTGGATGGAGGCTACCAGCTCCTCATTTAAGCGGCTTTTAGCGGCTGAAAAGCAGTTGAAACGCTTGAAAAGCGGCTGGAAAAAATTAAACACTAAATTAATTAACGCAATAAGATTAAAACAAACTTATTATATTGTATTATAACCTTGTATTGTAACATCTTTTGTTGTTTTTTTAGAATACAAGCGGAAAATTTTTTATGAAAATTAAAATCCAAGAATTGAGAAAAAAGGCTCAATATATGCTGCGTTAATTTTCATAAATCATGACAGATGTAAACGTGCCGGTTAGAGCGTAGTTATAAATTTAGGAGTTCTTAGGAGTACCACTGAGAGCGCAGCAGCGACAGAACAGTTTGATATTAAAGAGCCATATTTTAGGCATATATAGTAAATCAAAGTTGAAATATTGATCAGGCGAATATCGCATCGATTCAAAAGAAAGTGACTGAGTCTAATAAAAAAGAGACATTACATTTATAAGCTTCATGAATTCAATTTTCATACACAATTTTAAATTTGCTTGTGTCGAGCATTGATAGTAAAAACCGTAACTTCCGTCAACAGCAGAGTTTCAGCGTTACAATGAAAAAAACTTCAGGCGATGCGAATTTCAGGTCTTGTGAAAGCGTTTCAATCAAATCATTGCTTGTCACCTCTATCTCGGTATCGGGATGAATCCTAATTCAAGTTATACTCAGAAATATTGAAAAGCCGCCAGCCTTTGCCCCAGTGAGCCGTGCCTGAAAACAATGAAAACAAAACAATGAAAACCGGGCGGAAGCTTCAATCCATCCAAGCTTCGCCCTCCGCTCTTCCCAATCCCTCTCCACCCAAGCAAGCCCAACTCTGCATCGCGTGGCGCAAGTTGCGTCACTCAAAAGTCAATACTGAGCTGGAATTTACTGCGCACTCTCAAAGGTGGCGACTTTTTAATGTTGTTGAGTATATATGACAGGCATTGTTTAGCAATTTGACGATCATTATTCACATTTTTAATGCAGAACAATCCATTACTACAAACAATGCATTGTCTGTAGGATCGTCAAACAGAAAAACAATGCAAAGAATCAGCGGTCGCAGCACGTGACAACGATTTGTCTATGGCTCGCGCCTACCGGCATTGTCGCAACTTTCTCAGCCATTTCTTCAATTTATCTGCACTTGTCTCTGTTTACTCTGTTTTCTCTCTTTCTCTGCCCAGTTCAGTCTTGATATTTTTATTTCTCTCCCTCGCTGCTTTCTGATTGGCTCTTTAATTTCGCCTCCTTCCTCAGTCGCGCACTTCACCCGACCCACCTTTTCTTTCTCAATCAACCCCCTCCCCACCCCCCTAGTTAATGTACAGGGTGGCGTGTAAGTAACGGAAACAACTTTCAACTTAAATAACTATCGCATACATGAGGAACGTTAACGAATCTCAACAGCCTTAAAGAAAACATAGTAAGAATTTGAATGGGCCAAAAGGAGCAAAGAGAGGACGCAGGGGTGGCGGCGAAAAAGCGGGCGAAACGAGCCCAGCGAGAGCCAGCGTATTTTATGCGAAATCAAACGGGTAAAAACAGAGGGGTAAAAGCAAAGGGGTAAAAGCAGAGGGGTAAAAGCAGAGGGGTAAAAGCAAAGGGGTAAAAGCAAAGGGGTAAAAGCAGAGGGGTAAAGGCAGAGGAGTAAAGGCAGAGGGGTAAAAGCAGAGGGGTAAAAGCAGAGGGGTAAAGGCAGAGGGGTAAAGGCAGAGGGGTAAAGGCAGAGGGGTAAAAGCAGAGGGGTAAAAGCAGAGGGGCAAAAGCAAGCACACAAGAAAACAAAAAAAAATTTCAGCCAAGCACGCCAAGGCAGAACACGCGAATAAAAGGGCCAGCGCGACCACAACCCACCACCTCATACCACACACACGTACATCGCAACCCCACCCACCCAGCGGGCAGAGGTAACAGGCCCCGGTCAGCTAAAACCGGCGCAACATTATATGATCTTTAGGGCTGTTAAGTTTCGTCAACGTTCCTCATGTATGAGTTAGTTATTTAAGTTTAGTTGTTCAATTACTTATGCGCCACGCGGGGGACAGTATAAATATAGGTTTTTTTCAAAGGCCCAAAAACAGATCTCTGAAAACTTCATAGGCACGTCTCAGCAGAGTCTTTGGAACTCGTGACTACATGCTGTGTTTCACCGTTGCCGACTTGCTCAGATTCCCCTGTATCGACTGTTTCGATCTCATTCTGAGCTTCCTGGGTGCCGTTGTCATTGTTGATTTTGCCAGTCTCGGGTTCAACGTCTTGCTTGCGCATCCGCTGCCCAACGACCATGCCGATGTAGATGAGGAGTTCGACCAGCTCGCAGACGGTCAGAACTGAGACGCCGCTCCAGAGGCCGAGGGCACCTGACACAAATTTGGAGCAACGTTTGGAATGACAAGTAGCAAGTTCATGTTTTAACTTTACTTAACGCAGCCCATTCAGTCCATTGACAATTATTATACTGATGTGGATATCAACAGAACAAATATCTCAGACCAGTTCTTTTAATGACTTTTTGGCTCTTGAAGACTCACTCTAGATGTAACTTATATTTACATTTAGCAAATAATGCACCCAACAACGAACTCACCACCAATGTCAGCAACGAGATTCTTAGCAGGATAAGCTTCTTCCTCGGTAATGTCCTCGCCAAAGGCAGACGATGCCTTTACAGTCAGCTTGGCCAGTCGGTTCTTTATGGCCTGGAGCTGATAGTCAAACTTCAGCAACTCCGACGAGCTCATGTTGTCGCGGGTACATTCTCGACGCTCTTCGCCGAGAGGTAGGTGTGGTAGATGCTGGCTATGCCTCGAGAGTTGCTCAAATTGAAGCGGTAACCGGTCAGGGAGGCCAGGTTGGCAAGGAACTTCACTGCATTCACCCGACTGATGACGGGCCAGGTGCGCGTAGCCTGGCGCAACACATATTTTCGAATTCGGCACTGAGACTCGCAAACGCTGAAGGTCTCCTTTTGGTAAAGAAACAAACGGGCCATTTGTCGGACATAGCATTGTTCTGTCGCATCCAGGTACGCGACATTGCTGCTGTTGAAGCAGTACGAGTAGCGATCGAAATAGGCCTCAGGGATCGGCAACGACTCCGGTAGGCAGTTGCAGGCATCAACGAACTTCTGCACCTGGTAGGCGTAGATGCAGTCCTGGAAGCCGGAAACTTTGAACTCCATTTTTTGCTGAAATCCTCCACTGAAATTATTGTATCAGATTTTACAATTAAGTGCAGAATTAAAGATTTGCGCTTGTTAAGAATGCATCTCTTACTCATCCTGGTTGTTTTCCAGGAGGGCTGCTTTGAGCATAGCAATTTTTTGACTCCAATTGGCCGAAGATTGAACAAGATTTCTGGCGTCGATTTTCAGCCTGTGAAAATATTGACGGGCTGGAATACTATATAATGTAAATTATAATATTGAGTATTATGAAGGTCTAACCGGCATACTTTGTTAAATTTTTATCACGAGCGCTGGCCCAGCTAGACATCCGGTAAGTGACTGGAGCCTCTAACTTCTTGCAGGGCAGCTCCGAGCGCGAAATTTTGGTCACGCGGTCATAACGCAGTCGGATCACCACGAGCTGCGCTGGATCTACTTCAAAAGCGTACGAGGAGTCGGGGAACTCGCCTTGCGGCAGGATAATCACCTGAAGCAATTCGCGGATGAAAGAAGGTGCTTAAAGCAGCATAAAACTGACTTCCCACCCAAAAGGAAACGGATCTCAGTTTACTTCGGCTGTAATTTTGGTTTGTTACCTTCCTCATTTGCCT
>NIVC01003349.1:0-31075 GCA_002269645.1 Macrostomum lignano | reverse complement strand
TATGATTTTTTACATGACGCTTCTATGATTTTTTACATGACGCTTCTATGATTGTTTACATGACGCTTCTATGATTTTTTACATGACGCTTCTATGATTTTTTACATGACGCTTTCTATGATTTTTACATGACGCTTCTATGATTGTTTACATGACGCTTCTATGATTTTTACATGACGCTTCTATGATTTTTACATGACGCTTCTATGATTGTTTACATGACGCTTCTATGATTGTTTACATGACGCTTCTATGATTTTTAATGACGTTTACGATTTTTTTATGACGCTATGATTTTTACATGACGCTTCTATGATTTTTAATGACGCTCTTAGATTTTTTACATGACGCTTCTATGATTGTTTTTTACACGATGCTTCTATGATTTTTTACATGACGCTTCTATGATTTTTACATGACGCTTTAATGATTTTTTACATGACGCTTCTATGATTTTTTACATGACGCTTCTATGATTTTACATGACGCTTCTATGATTGTTTACATGACGCTTCTATGATTTTTTACATGACGCTTCTATGATTTTTATATGACGCTTCTATGATTTTTTACATGACTCTTTTATGATTTTTTACATGACGCTTCTCTGATTTTTTACATGACGCTTCTATGATTGTTTACACGACGCTTCTATTATTTTTTACATGACACTTCTATGATTTTTACATGACGCTTGATTTTTTACATGACGCTTCTACGATTTTTTACATGACGCTTCTATGATTTTTACATGACGCTTCCATGATTGTTTACATGACGCTTCTATGATTGTTTACATGACGCTTCTATGATTTTTACATGACGCTTCTATGATTTTTATATGACGCTTCTACGATTTTTTACATGACTTCTTTATGATTTTTACATGACGCTTCTATGATTGTTTACATGACGCTTCTATGATTTTTACATGACGCTTCTATGATTTTTACATGACGCTTCTATGATTGTTTACATGACGCTTCTATGATTGTTTACATGACGCTTCTATGATTTTTACATGACGCTTCTATGATTTTTACATGACGCTTCTATGATTGTTTACATGACGCTTCTATGATTGTTTACATGACGCTTCTATGATTGTTTACATGACGCTTCTATGATTTTTACATGACGCTTCTATGTTTTTACATGATGCTTCACGATTTTTACATGACACTTCTATGATTTTTACATGACGCTTCTATGATTTTTACATGACGCTTCTATGATTGTTTACATGACGCTTCTATGATTTTTACATGACGCTTCTATGATTGTTACATGACGCTTCTATGATTTTTAATGACGCTTCTATGATTTTTATATGACGCTTCTACGATTTTTTACATGACCTTTTATGATTTTTACATGACGCTTCTCTGATTGTTTACATGACGCTTCTATGATTGTTTACACGACGCTTCTATGATTTTTTAATGACTATGCTTACATGATACGATTTTTTACATGACGCTTCTATGATTTTTACATGACGCTTCTATGATTTTTACATGACGCTTCATGATTTTTACATGACGCTTCTATGATTGTTACATGACGCTTCTATGATTTTTACATGACGCTTCTATGATTTTTACATGACGCTTCTATGATTTTTACATGACGCTTCTATGATTTTTTACATGACGCTTCTATGATTTTTACATGACGCTTCTATGATTGTTACATGACGCTTCTATGATTTTTTACATGACGCTTCTATGATTTTTTACATGACGCTTCTATGATTGTTTACATGACGCTTCTATGATTGTTTACATGACGCTTCTATGATTTTTACATGACGCTTCTATGATTGTTTACATGACGCTTCTATGATTTTTACATGACGCTTCTATGATTGTTTATATGACGCTTCTATGATTTTTTACATGACGCTTCTATGATTTTTACATGACGCTTCTATGATTTTTACATGACGCTTCTATGATTTTTTACATGACGCTTCTATGATTGTTTACATGACGCTTCTATGATTTTTACATGAGCTTCTATGATTGTTTACATGACGCTTCTATGATTGTTTACATGACGCTTCTATGATTTTTACATGACGCTTCTATGATTTTTACATGACGCTTCTATGATTTTTACATGACGCTTCTATGATTTTTTACATGACGCTTTTATGATTTTTACATGACGCTTCTATGATTTTTTACATGACGCTTCTATGATTTTTACATGACGCTTCTATGATTTTTACATGACGCTTCTATGATTTTTTACATGACGCTTCTATGATTGTTTACATGACGCTTCTATGATTTTTACATGACGCTTCTATGATTTTTACATGACGCTTCTATGATTTTTACATGACGCTTCTATGATTGTTTACATGACGCTTCTATGATTTTTACATGACGCTTCTATGATTTTTACATGACGCTTCTATGATTTTTACATGACGCTTCTATGATTTTTACATGACGCTTCTACGATTTTCATGACGCTTCTATTTTTACATGACACGCTTCTATGATTGTTTACATGACGCTTCTATGATTTTTACATGACGCTTCTATGATTTTTACATGACGCTTCTATGATTGTTTACATGACGCTTCTATGATTTTTACATGACGCTTCTATGATTTTTACATGACGCTTCTATGATTGTTTACATGACGCTTCTATGATTGTTTACATGACGCTTCTATGATTTTTTACATGACGCTTCTATGATTTTTACACGATGCTTCTATGATTTTTTACATGACGCTTCTATGATTTTTACATGACGCTTCTATGATTTTTACATGACGCTTCTATGATTTTTACATGACGCTTCTATGATTTTTACATGACGCTTCTATGATTTTTACATGACGCTTCTATGATTTTTACATGACGCTTCTATGATTTTTTACATGACGCTTCTATGATTGTTTACACATGCTTCTATGATTTTTACATGACGCTTCTATGATTTTTACATGACGCTTCTATGATTTTTTACATGACGCTTCTATGATTTTTACATGACGCTTCTATGATTTACATGACGCTTCTATGATTTTTTACATGACGCTTCTATGATTTTTGCATGACGCTTCTATGATTTTTACATGACGCTTCTATGATTTTTACATGACGCTTCTATGATTGTTTACATGACGCTTCTATGATTTTTACATGACGCTTCTATGATTTTTACATGACGCTTCTATGATTGTTTACATGACGCTTCTATGATTGTTTACATGACGCTTCTATGATTTTTTACATGACGCTTCTATGATTTTTACATGACGCTTCTATGATTGTTTACATGACGCTTCTATGATTTTTACATGACGTTTCTGATTTTTATATGACGCTTCTATGATTTTTTACATGACGCTTCTATGATTTTTTACATGACGCTTCTATGATTTTTACATGACGCTTCTATGATTGTTTACATGACGCTTCTATGATTTTTACATGACGCTTCTATGATTTTTACATGACGCTTCTATGATTTTTACATGACGCTTCTATGATTTTTTACATGACGCTTCTATGATTTTTTACATGACGCTTCTATGATTGTTTACATGACGCTTCTATGATTGTTTACATGACGCTTCTATGATTTTTACATGACACTTCTATGATTTTTACATGACGCTTCACATTTTTTACATGACGCTTCTATGATTTTTACATGACGCTTCTATGATTTTTACATGACGCTTCTATGATTGTTTACATGACGCTTCTATGATTTTTACATGACGCTTCTATGATTTTTACATGACGCTTCTATGATTTTTATATGACGCTTCTACATTACATGACGCTTCTATGATTTTTTACATGACGCTTCTATGATTGTTTACATGACGCTTCTATGATTGTTTACGACGCTTCTATATTTTTTACATGACGCTTCTATGATTTTTTACATGACGCTTCTATGATTGTTTACATGACGCTTCTATGATTGTTTACATGACGCTTCTATGATTGTTTACATGACGCTTCCATGATTGTTTACATGACGCTTCTATGATTGTTTACATGACGCTTCTATGATTTTTTACATTGACGCTTCTATGATTTTTACATGACGCTTCTACGATTTTTACATGACGCTTCTATGATTGTTACATGACGCTTCTATGATTGTTTACATGACGCTTCTATGATTGTTTACACGACGCTTCTATTATTTTTACATGACGCTTCTATGATTTTTTACATGACGCTTCTATGATTGTTTACATGACGCTTCTGATTGTTTACATGACGCTTCTATGTTTTTACATGACGCTTCTATGATTTTTACATGACGCTTCTATGATTTTTACATGACGCTTCTATGATTGTTTACATGACGCTTCTATGATTGTTTATATGACGCTTCTATGATTTTTTACATGACGCTTCTATGATTGTTTACATGACGCTTCTATGATTGTTTACATGACGCTTCTATGATTTTTTAATGACGTTTTTGATTTTTACATGACGCTTCTATGATTTTTACATGACGCTTCTATGATTTTTACATGACGCTCTTACGATTTTTTACATGACGCTTCTATGATTTTTACACGATGCTTCTATGATTTTTACATGACGCTTCTATGATTTTTACATGACGCTTCTATGATTTTTACATGACGCTTCTACGATTTTTTACATGACGCTTCTATGATTGTTTACATGACGCTTCTATGATTGTTTACATGACGCTTCTATGATTGTTTACATGACGCTTCTATGATTTTTTACATGACACTTCTATGTTTTTACATGATGCTTCACGATTTTTTACATGACGCTTCTACGATTTTTTACATGACGCTTCTATGATTTTTACATGACGCTTCCATGATTGTTTACATGACGCTTCTATGATTGTTTACATGACGCTTCTATGATTTTACATGACGCTTCTATGATTTTTTAAATGACGCTTCTATGATTTTTATATGACGCTTCTACGATTTTTTACATGACGCTTCTCTGATTGTTTACATGACGCTTCTATGATTGTTTACATGACGCTTCTATTATTTTTTACATGACTCTTCTATGATTGTTTACATGACGCTTCTATGATTGTTTACATGAAGCTTCTATGATTGTTTACATGGACGCTTCTATGATTGTTTACATGCGCTTCTATGATTGTTTACATGACGCTTCTATGATTGTTTATATGACGCTTCTATGATTTTTAAATGACGCTTCTACGATTTTTTACATGACGCTTTATGATGTTTTAGATGACGCTTCTATGATTTTTTACATGACGCTTCTATGATTTTTTACATGACGCTTCTATGATTGTTTACACGATGCTTCTATGATTTTTTACATGACGCTTCTATGATTTTTTACATGACGCTTCTATGATTTTTACATGACGCTTCTATGATTTTTACATGACGCTTCTATGATTGTTTACATGACGCTTCTATGATTGTTTATATGACGCTTCTATGATTTTTTACATGACGCTTCTATGATTTTTTACATGACGCTTCTATGATTGTTTACACGATGCTTCTATGATTTTTTACATGACGCTTCTATGATTTTTTACATGACGCTTCTTTGATTTTTACATGACGCTTCTATGATTATTTCATGACGCTTCTACGATTTCTGCAGGACGCTTCAATGATTTTTACATGACACCTCTATGATTTTTACATGACGCTTCTATGATTGTTTACATGACGCTTCTATGATTGTTTACATGACGCTTCTATGCTTTTTACATGACGCTTCTATGATTTTTTACATGACGCTTCTATGATTGTTTACATGACGCTTCTATGATTTTTTAAATGACGCTTTTGATTTTTATATGACGCCTCTATGATTTTTTAAATGACGCTTCTATGATTTTTATATTACGCTCTTACGATTTTTTACATGACGCTTCTATGATTGTTTACACGATGCTTCTATGATTTTTACATGACTCTTCTATGATTTTTACATGACGCTTCTACGATTTTTTACATGACGCTTCTATGATTGTTTACATGACGCTTCTATGATTGTTTACATGACGCTTCTATGATTGTTTACATGACGCTTCTATGATTGTTTACATGACGCTTCTATGCTTTTTACATGATGCTTCCACGATTTTTACATGACACTTCACGATATTTTACATGACGCTTCTATGATTGTTTACACGACGCTTCTATTATTTTTTACATGACGCTTCTATGCTTTTTACATGATGCTTCCACGATTTTTACATGACACTTCTATGATTTTTACATGACGCTTCATGATTGTTTACATGACGCTTCTATGATTGTTTACATGACGCTTCTATGATTTTTTAATTGACGCTTCTATGATTTTTATATGACGCTTCTACGATTTTTTACATGACGCTTCTATGATTGTTTACATGACGCTTCTATGATTGTTTACACGATGCTTCTATGATTTTTACATGACGCTTCTATGATTTTTTACATGACGCTTCTATGATTTTTACATGACGCTTCTATGATTTTTACATGACGCTTCTATGATTGTTTACATGACGCTTCTATTATTGTTTATATGACGCTTCTATGATTTTTTACATGACGCTTCTATGATTTTTTACATGACGCTTCTATGATTGTTTCATGACGCTTCTACGATTTTGCAGGACGCTTCAATGATTTTTACATGACACCTCTATGATTTTTACATGACGCTTCTATGATTGTTTACATGACGCTTCTATGATTGTTTACATGACGCTTCTATGCTTTTTTACATGACGCTTTATGATGTTTTAGAATTTAGATGACGCTTCTATGATTTTTACATGACGCTTCTATGATTTTTTACATGACGCTTCTATGATTGTTTACACGATGCTTCTATGATTTTTACGTGACGCTTCTTGATTTTTACATGACGCTTCTATGATTATTTCATGACGCTTCTACGATTTCTGCAGGACGCTTCTATGATTTTTACATGACACCTCTATGATTTTTACATGACGCTTCTATGATTGTTTACATGACGCTTCTATGATTGTTTACATGACGCTTCTATGCTTTTTACATGACGCTTCTATGATTTTTTACATGACGCTACTATGATTTTTACATTACGCTTCTATGATTGTTTACATGACGCTTCCATGATTGTTTACATGACGCTTCTATGATTTTTTACATGACGCTTCTATGATTGTTTACATGACGCTTCTATGATTGTTTACATGACGCTTCTATGATTTTTTAAATGACGTTTTTTTGATTTTTATATGACGCCTCTATGATTTTTTAAATGACGCTTCTATGATTTTTATATTACGCTCTTACGATTTTTTACATGACGCTTCTATGATTGTTTACACGATGCTTCTATGATTTTTTACATGACTCTTCTATGATTTTTACATGACGCTTTAATGATTTTTTCATGACGCTTCTACGATTTTTTACATGACTCTTTTATGATTTTTTACATGGCGCTTCTCTGATTGTTTACATGACGCTTCTATGATTGTTTACACGACGCTTCTATTATTTTTTACATGACGCTTCTATGATTTTTTACATGACTCTTCTATGATTGTTTACATGACGCTTCTATGATTGTTTACATGAAGCTTCTATGATTGTTTACATGGCGCTTCCATGATTGTTTACATGACGCTTCTATGATTGTTTACATGACGCTTCTATGATTTTTTAATTGACGCTTCTATGATTTTTATATGACGCTTCTACGATTTTTTACATGACGCTTCTCTGATTGTTTACATGACGCTTCTCTGATTGTTTACATGACGCTTCTATGATTGTTTACACGACGCTTCTATTATTTTTTACATGACGCTTCTATGATTTTTTACATGACGCTTCTATGATTGTTTACATGACGCTTCTGTGATTGTTTACATGACGCTTCTATGCTTTTTACATGACGCTTCTATGATTTTTTACATGACGCTACTATGATTTTTACATTACGCTTCTATGATTGTTTACATGACGCTTCCATGATTGTTTATATGACGCTTCTATGATTTTTTACATGACGCTTCTATGATTGTTCACATGACGCTTCTATGATTGTTTACATGACGCTTCTATGATTTTTTAAATGACGTTTTTTTGATTTTTATATGACGCCTCTATGATTTTTTACATGACGCTTCTATGATTTTTATATTACGCTCTTACGATTTTTTACATGACGCTTCTATGATTGTTTACACGATGCTTCTATGATTTTTTACATGACTCTTCTATGATTTTTACATGACGCTTTAATGATTTTTTCATGACGCTTCTACGATTTTTTACATGACGCTTCTATGATTGTTTACATGACGCTTCTATGATTGTTTACATGACGCTTCTATGATTGTTTACATGACGCTTCTATGATTTTTTACATGACACTTCTATGCTTTTTACATGATGCTTCCACGATTTTTTACATGACACTTCTACGATTTTTTACATGACGCTTCTATGATTTCTTACATGACGCTTCCATGATTGTTTACATGACGCTTCTATGATTGTTTACATGACGCTTCTATGATTGTTTACATGACGCTTCTATGATTTTTTAAATGACGCTTCTATGATTTTTATATGACGCTTCTACGATTTTTTACATGACGCTTCTCTGATTGTTTACATGACGCTTCTATGATTGTTTACACGACGCTTCTATTATTTTTTACATGACTCTTCTATGATTGTTTACATGACGCTTCTATGATTGTTTACATGAAGCTTCTATGATTGTTTACATGGCGCTTCTATGATTGTTTACATGGCGCTTCTATGATTGTTTACATGACGCTTCTATGATTGTTTATATGACGCTTCTATGATTTTTTAAATGACGCTTCTACGATTTTTTACATGACGCTTTTATGATGTTTTAGATGACGCTTCTATGATTGTTTACATGACGCTTCTATGATTTTTTACATGACGCTTCTATGATTGTTTACACGATGCTTCTATGATTTTTTACATGACGCTTCTATGATTTTTTACATGACGCTTCTATGATTTTTACATGACGCTTCTATGATTTTTACATGACGCTTCTATGATTGTTTACATGACGCTTCTATGATTGTTTATATGACGCTTCTATGATTTTTTACATGACGCTTCTATGATTTTTTACATGACGCTTCTATGATTGTTTACACGATGCTTCTATGATTTTTTACATGACGCTTCTATGATTTTTTACATAACGCTTCTTTGAGTTTTTTACATGACGCTTCTATGATTATTTCATGACGCTTCTACGATTTCTGCAGGACGCTTCAATGATTTTTACATGACACCTCTATGATTTTTACATGACGCTTCTATGATTGTTTACATGACGCTTCTATGATTGTTTACATGACGCTTCTATGCTTTTTACATGACGCTTCTATGATTTTTTACATGACGCTTCTATGATTGTTTACATGACGCTTCTATGATTTTTTAAATGACGTTTTTTTGATTTTTATATGACGCCTCTATGATTTTTTAAATGACGCTTCTATGATTTTTATATTACGCTCTTACGATTTTTTACATGACGCTTCTATGATTGTTTACACGATGCTTCTATTATTTTTTACATGACTCTTCTATGATTTTTACATGACGCTTCTACGATTTTTTACATGACGCTTCTATGATTGTTTACATGACGCTTCTATGATTGTTTACATGACGCTTCTATGATTGTTTACATGACGCTTCTATGATTGTTTACATGACGCTTCTATGCTTTTTACATGATGCTTCCACGATTTTTTACATGACACTTCCACGATATTTTACATGACGCTTCTATGATTGTTTACACGACGCTTCTATTATTTTTTACATGACACTTCTATGCTTTTTACATGATGCTTCCACGATTTTTTACATGACACTTCTATGATTTCTTACATGACGCTTCCATGATTGTTTACATGACGCTTCTATGATTGTTTACATGACGCTTCTATGATTTTTTAATTGACGCTTCTATGATTTTTATATGACGCTTCTACGATTTTTTACATGACGCTTCTATGATTGTTTACATGACGCTTCTATGATTGTTTACACGATGCTTCTATGATTTTTACATGACGCTTCTATGATTTTTTACATGACGCTTCTATGATTTTTACATGACGCTTCTATGATTTTTACATGACGCTTCTATGATTGTTTACATGACGCTTCTATTATTGTTTATATGACGCTTCTATGATTTTTTACATGACGCTTCTATGATTTTTTACATGACGCTTCTATGATTGTTTCATGACGCTTCTACGATTTCTGCAGGACGCTTCAATGATTTTTACATGACACCTCTATGATTTTTACATGACGCTTCTATGATTGTTTACATGACGCTTCTATGATTGTTTACATGACGCTTCTATGCTTTTTTACATGACGCTTTTATGATGTTTTAGAATTTAGATGACGCTTCTATGATTTTTTACATGACGCTTCTATGATTTTTTACATGACGCTTCTATGATTGTTTACACGATGCTTCTATGATTTTTACGTGACGCTTCTTTGATTTTTTACATGACGCTTCTATGATTATTTCATGACGCTTCTACGATTTCTGCAGGACGCTTCAATGATTTTTACATGACACCTCTATGATTTTTACATGACGCTTCTATGATTGTTTACATGACGCTTCTATGATTGTTTACATGACGCTTCTATGCTTTTTACATGACGCTTCTATGATTTTTTACATGACGCTACTATGATTTTTACATTACGCTTCTATGATTGTTTACATGACGCTTCCATGATTGTTTACATGACGCTTCTATGATTTTTTACATGACGCTTCTATGATTGTTTACATGACGCTTCTATGATTGTTTACATGACGCTTCTATGATTTTTTAAATGACGTTTTTTTGATTTTTATATGACGCCTCTATGATTTTTTAAATGACGCTTCTATGATTTTTATATTACGCTCTTACGATTTTTTACATGACGCTTCTATGATTGTTTACACGATGCTTCTATGATTTTTTACATGACTCTTCTATGATTTTTACATGACGCTTTAATGATTTTTTCATGACGCTTCTACGATTTTTTACATGACGCTTCTATGATTGTTTACATGACGCTTCTATGATTTTTTACATGACGCTTCTATGCTTTTTACATGACGCTTCTATGATTTTTTACATGACGCTACTATGATTTTTACATTACGCTTCTATGATTGTTTACATGACGCTTCTATGATTGTTTACATGACGCCTTTATGATTTTTTAAATGACGCTTCTATGATTTTTATATTACGCTCTTACGATTTTTTACATGACGCTTCTATGATTTTTTACATGACTCTTCTATGATTTTTTCATGACGCTTTAATGATTTTTTCATGACGCTTCTATGATTTTTTACATGACGCTTCTATGATTTTTTACATGACGCTTCTATGATTGTTTACATGACGCTTCTATGATTGTTTACATGACGCTTCTATGATTTTTTACATGACGCTTCTATGCTTTTTACATGATGCTTCCACGATTTTTTACATGACACTTCCACGATTTTTTACATGACGCTTCTATGATTTTTTACATGACGCTTTTATGATTTTTTTAGTTTTCTTGGCGTTAAAAAGCTTTAATTAAAAAAACTCTACTCTCTAAAAATTCGAACCATCGTTTCTGCATTTAGCAGTTCAGTCTGTTTACCTCTAGGCTAGCTCTCATCGTTTTGATAACATGAATTCAGCACTTATAATTATAAGTTTCAAAACTCCAAGCATAGAGTAAATCACACGAGGCAGTTATGACATAATCAATTTCTCAGTCAGTCAGTATCAGTTAACAATATGGTTGCGCAATCTAAATCAAGTCTGGTGCTACGCTTCCACACTGCATTTTCAATACTGTGACGCAATTCAAGTCGGAGTTACAATTCAGTTATGATGTAATCCATTTCAGAATCAGAATTCAACCAGTCAGTTTTTTCTCTAGCATTCTTACAATGCATTTCAAGTCGAAAAGTTTGCTTGACCTTTGCAAAAAAGCATGTTTTTCGAATATTTAATCGCTTTAACATGGAGCAATTTCTTAGCCAAGATGCATGTACCGTCCCAGGAAAATTTCTGATCGAACAGTGCAAGTTCGAAGAAAATCGGTCCAGCCATTTTTTCTCTAATCGATTGCGTACAAACAAACAACTCATTTTTAGTATATAGGAAGCAAGAATTTTTAGTATATAGGATTATGAGCTGTTGAGATTTTAGAGCATCTGATTATGAGCTGTTGAGATTTTAGAGCATCTGATTATGAACTGTTGGGATTTGTGGGGATCTGATTATGAACTGTTGGGATTTTAGAGCATCTGATTATGAGCTGTTGGGATTTTAGAGCATCTGATTATGAACTGTTGGGATTTTAGAGCATCTGATTATGAACTGTTGGGATTTTAGAGCATCTGATTATGAACTGTTGGGATTTTAGAGCATCTGATTATGACTGTTGGGATTTTAGAGCATCTGATTATGAACTGTTGGGATTTTAGGCATCTGATTATGAACTGTTGGGATTTTAGAGCATCTGATTATGAACTGTTGGGATTTTAGAGCATCTGATTATGAACTGTTGGGATTTTAGAGCATCTGATTATGAACTGTTGGGATTTTAGAGCATCTGATTATGAACTGTTGGGATTTTAGAGCATCTGATTATGAACTGTTGGGATTTTAGAGCATCTGATTATGAACTGTTGGGATTTTAGAGCATCTGATTATGAACTGTTGGGATTTTAGAGCATCTGATTATGAACTGTTGGGATTTTAGAGCATCTGATTATGAACTGTTGGGATTTTAGAGCATCTGATTATGAACTGTTGGGATTTTAGAGCATCTGATTATGAACTGTTGGGATTTTAGAGCATCTGATTATGAACTGTTGGGATTTTAGAGCATCTGATTATGAACTGTTGGGATTTTAGAGCATCTGATTATGAACTGTTGGGATTTTAGAGCATCTGATTATGAACTGTTGGGATTTTAGAGCATCTGATTATGAACTGTTGGGATTTTAGAGCATCTGATTATGAACTGTTGGGATTTTAGAGCATCTGATTATGAACTGTTGGGATTTTAGAGCATCTGATTATGAACTGTTGGGATTTTAGAGCATCTGATTATGAACTGTTGGGATTTTAGAGCATCTGATTATGAACTGTTGGGATTTTAGAGCATCTGATTATGAACTGTTGGGATTTTAGAGCATCTGATTATGAACTGTTGGGATTTTAGAGCATCTGATTATGAACTGTTGGGATTTTAGAGCATCTGATTATGAACTGTTGGGATTTTAGAGCATCTGATTATGAACTGTTGGGATTTTAGAGCATCTGATTATGAACTGTTGGGATTTTAGAGCATCTGATTATGAACTGTTGGGATTTTAGAGCATCTGATTATGAACTGTTGGGATTTTAGAGCATCTGATTATGAACTGTTGGGATTTTAGAGCATCTGATTATGAACTGTTGGGATTTTAGAGCATCTGATTATGAACTGTTGGGATTTTAGAGCATCTGATTATGAACTGTTGGGATTTTAGAGCATCTGATTATGAACTGTTGGGATTTTAGAGCATCTGATTATGAACTGTTGGGATTTTAGAGCATCTGATTATGAACTGTTGGGATTTTAGAGCATCTGATTATGAACTGTTGGGATTTTAGAGCATCTGATTATGAACTGTTGGGATTTTAGAGCATCTGATTATGAACTGTTGGGATTTTAGAGCATCTGATTATGAACTGTTGGGATTTTAGAGCATCTGATTATGAACTGTTGGGATTTTAGAGCATCTGATTATGAACTGTTGGGATTTTAGAGCATCTGATTATGAACTGTTGGGATTTTAGAGCATCTGATTATGAACTGTTGGGATTTTAGAGCATCTGATTATGAACTGTTGGGATTTTAGAGCATCTGATTATGAACTGTTGGGATTTTAGAGCATCTGATTATGAACTGTTGGGATTTTAGAGCATCTGATTATGAACTGTTGGGATTTTAGAGCATCTGATTATGAACTGTTGGGATTTTAGAGCATCTGATTATGAACTGTTGGGATTTTAGAGCATCTGATTATGAACTGTTGGGATTTTAGAGCATCTGATTATGAACTGTTGGGATTTTAGAGCATCTGATTATGAACTGTTGGGATTTTAGAGCATCTGATTATGAACTGTTGGGATTTTAGAGCATCTGATTATGAACTGTTGGGATTTTAGAGCATCTGATTATGAACTGTTGGGATTTTAGAGCATCTGATTATGAACTGTTGGGATTTTAGGCATCTGATTATGAACTGTTGGGATTTTAGAGCATCTGATTATGAACTGTTGGGATTTTAGAGCATCTGATTATGAACTGTTGGGATTTTAGAGCATCTGATTATGAACTGTTGGGATTTTAGAGCATCTGATTATGAACTGTTGGGATTTTAGAGCATCTGATTATGACTGTTGGGATTTTAGAGCATCTGATTATGAACTGTTGGGATTTTAGAGCATCTGATTATGAGCTGTTGGGATTTTAGAGCATCTGATTATGAGCTGTTGGGATTTTAGAGCATCTGATTATGAACTGTTGGGATTTAGAGCATCTGATTATGAACTGTTGGGATTTTAGAGCATCTGATTATGAACTGTTGGGATTTTAGAGCATCTGATTATGAGCTGTTGGGATTTGTGGGGATCTGATTATGAACTGTTGGGATTTTAGAGCATCTGATTATGAGCTGTTGGGATTTTAGAGCATCTGATTATGAACTGTTGGGATTTTAGAGCATCTGATTATGAGCTGTTGGGATTTGTGGGGATCTGATTATGAACTGTTGGGATTTGTGGGGATCTGATTATGAGCTGTTGGGATTTTAGGATCTGATTATGAACTGTTGGGATTTTAGAGCATCTGATTATGACTGTTGGGATTTTAGAGCATCTGATTATGAACTGTTGGGATTTTAGAGCATCTGATTATGAACTGTTGGGATTTTAGAGCATCTGATTATGAACTGTTGGGATTTTAGAGCATCTGATTATGAACTGTTGGGATTTTAGAGCATCTGATTATGAACTGTTGGGATTTTAGAGCATCTGATTATGAACTGTTGGGATTTGTGGGGATCTGATTATGAACTGTTGGGATTTTAGAGCATCTGATTATGAACTGTTGGGATTTTAGAGCATCTGATTATGAACTGTTGGGATTTTAGAGCATCTGATTATGAACTGTTGGGATTTTAGAGCATCTGATTATGAACTGTTGGGATTTTAGAGCATCTGATTATGAACTGTTGGGATTTTAGAGCATCTGATTATGAACTGTTGGGATTTTAGAGCATCTGATTATGAGCTGTTGGGATTTTAGAGCATCTGATTATGAGCTGTTGGGATTTTAGAGCATCTGATTATGAACTGTTGGGATTTAGAGCATCTGATTATGAACTGTTGGGATTTTAGAGCATCTGATTATGAACTGTTGGGATTTTAGAGCATCTGATTATGAGCTGTTGGGATTTGTGGGGATCTGATTATGAACTGTTGGGATTTTAGAGCATCTGATTATGAGCTGTTGGGATTTTAGAGCATCTGATTATGAACTGTTGGGATTTTAGAGCATCTGATTATGAGCTGTTGGGATTTGTGGGGATCTGATTATGAACTGTTGGGATTTGTGGGGATCTGATTATGAGCTGTTGGGATTTGTGGGGATCTGATTATGAACTGTTGGGATTTTAGAGCATCTGATTATGAGCTGTTGGGATTTTAGAGCATCTGATTATGAACTGTTGGGATTTTAGAGCATCTGATTATGAACTGTTGGGATTTTAGAGCATCTGATTATGAACTGTTGGGATTTTAGAGCATCTGATTATGAACTGTTGGGATTTTAGAGCATCTGATTATGAACTGTTGGGATTTTAGAGCATCTGATTATGAACTGTTGGGATTTTAGAGCATCTGATTATGAACTGTTGGGATTTTAGAGCATCTGATTATGAGCTGTTGGGATTTGTAGGATCTGATTATGACTGTTGGGATTTTAGAGCATCTGATTATGAACTGTTGGGATTTTAGAGCATCTGATTATGAACTGTTGGGATTTTAGAGCATCTGATTATGAACTGTTGGGATTTTAGAGCATCTGATTATGACTGTTGGGATTTTAGAGCATCTGATTATGAACTGTTGGGATTTTAGAGCATCTGATTATGAGCTGTTGGGATTTGTAGGATCTGATTATGAACTGTTGGGATTTTAGAGCATCTGATTATGAGCTGTTGGGATTTTAGAGCATCTGATTATGAACTGTTGGGATTTGTGGGGATCTGATTATGAACTGTTGGGATTTTAGAGCATCTGATTATGAACTGTTGGGATTTTAGAGCATCTGATTATGAACTGTTGGGATTTTAGAGCATCTGATTATGAACTGTTGGGATTTTAGAGCATCTGATTATGAACTGTTGGGATTTTAGAGCATCTGATTATGAGCTGTTGGATTTTAGAGCATCTGATTATGAACTGTTGGGATTTTAGAGCATCTGATTATGAACTGTTGGGATTTTAGAGCATCTGATTATGAACTGTTGGGATTTTAGAGCATCTGATTATGAGCTGTTGGGATTTTAGAGCATCTGATTATGAACTGTTGGGATTTTAGAGCATCTGATTATGAACTGTTGGGATTTTAGAGCATCTGATTATGAGCTGTTGGGATTTTAGAGCATCTGATTATGAACTGTTGGGATTTTAGAGCATCTGATTATGAACTGTTGGGATTTTAGAGCATCTGATTATGAACTGTTGGGATTTTAGAGCATCTGATTATGAACTGTTGGGATTTTAGAGCATCTGATTATGAGCTGTTGGGATTTGTGGGGATCTGATTATGAGCTGTTGGGATTTTAGAGCATCTGATTATGAACTGTTGGGATTTTAGAGCATCTGATTATGAACTGTTGGGATTTTAGAGCATCTGATTATGAACTGTTGGGATTTTAGAGCATCTGATTATGAGCTGTTGGGATTTTAGAGCATCTGATTATGAACTGTTGGGATTTTAGAGCATCTGATTATGAGCTGTTGGGATTTGTGGGGATCTGATTATGAACTGTTGGGATTTTAGAGCATCTGATTATGAGCTGTTGGGATTTTAGAGCATCTGATTATGAACTGTTGGGATTTGTGGGGATCTGATTATGAACTGTTGGGATTTTAGAGCATCTGATTATGAACTGTTGGGATTTGTGGGGATCTGATTATGAACTGTTGGGATTTTAGAGCATCTGATTATGAACTGTTGGGATTTGTGGGGATCTGATTATGAGCTGTTGGGATTTTAGAGCATCTGATTATGAACTGTTGGGATTTTAGAGCATCTGATTATGAGCTGTTGGGATTTTAGAGCATCTGATTATGAACTGTTGGGATTTGTGGGGATCTGATTATGAACTGTTGGGATTTTAGAGCATCTGATTATGAGCTGTTGGGATTTTAGAGCATCTGATTATGAGCTGTTGGGATTTGTGGGGATCTGATTATGAACTGTTGGGATTTTAGAGCATCTGATTATGAACTGTTGGGATTTTAGAGCATCTGATTATGAACTGTTGGGATTTTAGAGCATCTGATTATGAACTGTTGGGATTTTAGAGCATCTGATTATGAGCTGTTGGGATTTTAGAGCATCTGATTATGAACTGTTGGGATTTTAGAGCATCTGATTATGAACTGTTGGGATTTTAGAGCATCTGATTATGAACTGTTGGGATTTTAGAGCATCTGATTATGAACTGTTGGGATTTTAGAGCATCTGATTATGAACTGTTGGGATTTTAGAGCATCTGATTATGAACTGTTGGGATTTTAGAGAGCATCTGATTACGAACTGTTGGGATTTTAGAGAGCATCTGATTATGAACTGTTGGGATTTTAGAGCATCTGATTATGAGCTGTTGGGATTTTAGAGCATCTGATTATGAACTGTTGGGATTTTAGAGCATCTGATTATGAACTGTTGGGATTTTAGAGCATCTGATTATGAACTGTTGGGATTTTAGAGCATCTGATTATGAACTGTTGGGATTTGTGGGGATCTGATTATGAACTGTTGGGATTTTAGAGCATCTGATTATGAACTGTTGGGATTTTAGAGCATCTGATTATGAACTGTTGGGATTTTAGAGAGCATCTGATTATGAACTGTTGGGATTTTAGAGCATCTGATTATGAACTGTTGGGATTTTAGAGCATCTGATTATGAACTGTTGGGATTTTAGAGCATCTGATTATGAACTGTTGGGATTTTAGAGCATCTGATTATGAACTGTTGGGATTTTAGAGCATCTGATTATGAACTGTTGGGATTTTAGAGCATCTGATTATGAACTGTTGGGATTTTAGAGCATCTGATTATGAACTGTTGGGATTTTAGAGAGCATCTGATTATGAACTGTTGGGATTTTAGAGCATCTGATTATGAACTGTTGGGATTTTAGAGCATCTGATTATGAGCTGTTGGGATTTTAGAGCATCTGATTATGAACTGTTGGGATTTTAGAGCATCTGATTATGAACTGTTGGGATTTGTGGGGATCTGATTATGAGCTGTTGGGATTTTAGAGCATCTGATTATGAACTGTTGGGATTTTAGAGCATCTGATTATGAACTGTTGGGATTTTAGAGCATCTGATTATGAGCTGTTGGGATTTTAGAGCATCTGATTATGAGCTGTTGGGATTTTAGAGCATCTGATTATGAACTGTTGGGATTTTAGAGCATCTGATTATGAACTGTTGGGATTTTAGAGCATCTGATTATGAACTGTTGGGATTTTAGAGAGCATCTGATTATGAACTGTTGGGATTTTAGAGCATCTGATTATGAACTGTTGGGATTTTAGAGCATCTGATTATGAACTGTTGGGATTTTAGAGCATCTGATTATGAACTGTTGGGATTTTAGAGCATCTGATTATGAACTGTTGGGATTTTAGAGCATCTGATTATGAACTGTTGGGATTTTAGAGCATCTGATTATGAACTGTTGGGATTTTAGAGCATCTGATTATGAGCTGTTGGGATTTTAGAGCATCTGATTATGAACTGTTGGGATTTTAGAGAGCATCTGATTATGAACTGTTGAGATTTTAGAGCATCTGATTATGAACTGTTGGGATTTTAGAGCATCTGATTATGAACTGTTGGGATTTTAGAGCATCTGATTATGAACTGTTGGGATTTTAGAGCATCTGATTATGAACTGTTGGGATTTTAGAGCATCTGATTATGAACTGTTGGGATTTTAGAGCATCTGATTATGAACTGTTGGGATTTTAGAGAGCATCTGATTATGAACTGTTGGCATGCTGGGGTTTTGATGATGACAATTGTGATCAGATGGCCTCCCAGGTTTTTAGGGCACTTGATGATTGCATCCAATGATATAATGATAATAGGAATCCAACCTCCTCCCTATCCAGGAGGGCTGGCGCCTCGAGCCCGTCAACCTGCAGGAGCCGCAGTCTCCCATCACCATCAAGGGCGTGGTGTACAACGAGATGAAGGGCGTCTTCTCCGACCCCGACCAGCTGTTCTCCAACGCCGTCCGCCAGAACCTGCTGCCCGCCGGGCCCTACCGGCACAACTTCGGCGGCTTCCCCGGCGCCATCCCGGAGCTCAGCCACGAGCAGCTGCTCCAGTTCCACAGGCGCCACTACCACCCGTCCAACGCCACCGTGTTCACCTACGGCAGCCTGCCGCTGGCCGAGCACCTCCGCTTCTTGGACAGCGAGTGCCTGGCCGGCTTCGGCCGCATCGACTGCTCCGCCACCGCCGTGCCGCTGGAGCCGCGCTGGTCCAAGCCGCGCGCCGGCCGCGTGGACGGCCCGCTGAACCCCTTCCTGCCGCCGGACAGGCAGGTCACCCTGGCCGAGAGCTTCCTGTTTGGCGACGTCTGCCAAGTCAGGGACAACTTCCACCTGCACTTCGTGTCCTCCCTGCTCTGCGAAGGTGCGGCATGCTGAGAGAGGCTGGGTGTCTTATAGTGATCTTTTGAAGGCCGATTGTTGCATATTTGCCGCTTTCATCTGGCTTATCTTGGAATAGTTGGAATTCCTGCTCAACTTCTGGGACTCATCGGAATCCCTTCATGATCCAATCAGGGAAGCTGGTGAGGGACTCCTGGGATCCCCTCATGATCCAATCAGGAGGCCTGGTGAGGGACTCCTGGGATCCCCTCATGACAGTCAGGGGAGCTGGTGAGGGACTCCTGGGATCCCCTCATGACAGTCAGGAGGCCTGGTGAGGGACTCCTGGGATCCCCTCATGACAGTCAGGGGAGCTGGTGAGGGACTCCTGGGATCCCCTCATGACAGTCAGGGGAGCTGGTGAGGGACTCCTGGGATCCCCTCATGACAGTCAGGGGAGCTGGTGAGGGACTCCTGGGATCCCCTCATGATCCAGTCAGGAGAGCTGGTGAGGGACTCCTGGGATCCCCTCATGACACAGGCAGGAGAGCCGGTGAGGGACTCCTGGGATCCCCTCATGATCCAGTCAGGAGAGCTGGTGAGGGACTCCTGGGATCCCCTCATGACAGGCAGGAGAGCCGGTGAGGGACCCGCAGCAGTTTCCTCTTAAGCAAGTGTGCATTGGGGTTGAGAGGCAGCAGACCCTATTTATGATGACGAGTAGCAGGGAATCCAGCAGAAAATTCGGTAATTCAGGCCGCCGGCCCGCCGCTCCCAGGTGACACGTCGCCCTTCTACTCGGGGCTGCTGGAGTCCGGCCTCGGCACCGCCTTCGCCCCCGTGCACGGCTTCAGCTCCGACTGCCGCAACACGGCCTTCCACATCGGCCTGAAGGGCCTCGCCGACGAGTCCGTGGCCGCCGCCCGCCAGCGTGTCGACGACATCCTGGCCGAGACTGTCCGGTCCGGATTCCGCCAGGTCAACGTGGACTCCCTGCTGCACCAGGTCGAGCTCGGCCTCCGCGACGAGGGCGCCAACTTCGGCCTGGAGAAGATCCTGGCGCTGGCCGGTCCGGCCAACCACGGCGCCGACCTGGCCGAGCTGCTGGCAGCCGAGGATCTGCTGGAAGACCTGCGCCGGACACTGGCCGAACAGCCGCGCTATCTGCAGGTACTTATTTGCCACCTGCAAATACAATACTATTAATACT
Source organism: Macrostomum lignano (assembly GCA_002269645.1). Lineage (NCBI taxonomy): Eukaryota > Metazoa > Platyhelminthes > Macrostomidae > Macrostomum > Macrostomum lignano. The sequence continues at coordinate 9,822 of NIVC01003349.1, read as the reverse complement.
GCTTACTATACTACTCATAATGCTTATTATACTACTGATACTGCTTACACGACTACTACTAGCTACATACCATGTTACTGCTACTCATACCGGTACTCATTAATCTCCCAACTGCCTGCAGAGCCTGGTGGACCGGCACTGGCGCTCGAATCCCCACCGACTGTCGCTCTCGCTGCACCCGACCGCCCGTTACGCTGACCGCCTGCTGGCCGCTGAAAAAACTGCCGCCACTGCCCGAGCGGCCAACGCCGACCTCGCCGCTGTCCGGCGCGAAGCCCAAGAGCTCCTGGCTGCGCAGACAGCGCGGGCCGACCCGGGGCCGCTGCCACGGCTGGCGCTTGGCGACCTGCCGCGACAGGCGCCCCGTTGGAGCACCGAGTGGGCCGTGCCCGACCGCCTGCTGCTGTGCCCGCAGCCCACCAACGGCCTCGTCTACTTTCGGTAAGTCTGCCTGCCTGCCTGTCTGTCTGCCTGCCTTCCTGTCTGTCTGTCTGTCTGTCTGTCTGTCTGTCTGTCTGTCTGTCTGCCTGTCTGTCTGCCTGCCTGTCTGTCTGTCTGTCTGCCTGTCTGTCTGTCTGTCTGTCTGTCTGTCTGTCTGCCTGTCTGTCTGCCTGCCTGTCTGTCTGCCTGCCTGTCTGTCTGCCTGTCTGTATGTCTATCTGCCTGTCTGTATGTCTGTCTGTCTGTCTGTCTGTCTGTCTGTCTGTCTGTCTTAGTGTCTGTCTGTCTGTCTGTCTGTCTGTCTGTCTGTCTGTCTGTCTGTCTGTCTGTCTGTCTGCCTGCCTGTCTGTCTGTCTGCCCGTCTGTATGTCTGTCTGTCTGCCTGTCTGTCTGCCTGCCTGTCTGTCTGTCTGTCTGTCTGTCTGTCTGTCTGCCTGTCTGTCTGTCTGTCTGTCTGTCTGTCTGTCTGTCTGTCTGTCTGTCTGTCTGCCTGTCTGTCTGCCTGCCTGTCTGTCTGCCTGCCTGTCTGTCTGCCTGTCTGTATGTCTATCTGCCTGTCTGTATGTCTGTCTGTCTGTCTGTCTGTCTGTCTGTCTGTCTGTCTGTCTTAGTGTCTGTCTGTCTGTCTGTCTGTCTGTCTGTCTGTCTGTCTGTCTGCCTGCCTGTCTGTCTGTCTGCCCGTCTGTATGTCTGTCTGTCTGTCTGTCTTAGTGTCTGTCTTAGTGTCTGTCTGTCTCTGTCTGTCTTTCTGTCTGTCTGTCTGTCGTCTGCCTGCCTGCCTGCCTGCCTGCCTGTCTGTCTGTCTGTCTGTCTGTCTTAGTGTCTGTCTTAGTGTCTGTCTGTCTCTGTCTGTCTGTCTTTCTGCCTGTCTGTCTGTCTGTCTGTCTGTCTGTCTGTGTGTCTGCCTGTCTGCCTGTCTGTCCGTCTGTCCGCCCACCCCAGCCGCAGTCTCACCGCCCACCCGCAGGGCAAAGCTCCGCCTCTCCGACTTGTCCACCAACCAGACGCGGCTGCTGCCCCTGCTGAGCCTGTTGCTGCCCAAGCTGGGCACCGCCCGCACCCCCTACGGCCAGCTCGCCGAGGCCATCGACCTCGTCAGCGGCGGCTTTGCCTGCACGCCTTACGCCACCGCCCGGCCGGACGAGGCCGCCAGCAGCTGCGAGTCGGGCCTGGTCTTCTCTGCCTGCTGCCTGGCGCCCAACCTGCCCCGCGTGCTGCAGCTCTGGCAGGAGATCTGCGCCCAGCCCGACTGGGCCGCCCGCGACCGCCTCGCCAACCTGCTGCGCATGGAGGCCGCCGACCTCGTCAGCCGCCTCACCGGCCAGGGCCACGCCTTCGCCGCCGGCCGGGCCGCCGCCCGCCTCAGCGAGTCCAGCCGGGTGGCCGACCTGCTGACCGGCCTGGACAGCCTGCGCGCCATCAAGCTGGCCGCCGCCGCCGAACCCGCGGGCTTCGACGCGCTGGCTGAGGACCTCGCCGACCTGTGCCGGACTGCCTTCCGGCGGGAGAACTTCTGCATCAGCCTTACCGGGGAACAGGTTTGCCTTTGCACCTGTGATTGTGAAATCCCATTGCTCCTAACACCAAGGTGCGTCTGGCCTCTCATCACCCGAGTGCCTGGCCTCCCATCACCCGAGTGCCTGGCCTCCCATCACCCGAGTGCCTGGCCTCCCATCACCCGAGTGCCTGGCCTCCCATCACCCGAGTGCCTGGCCTCCCATCACCCGAGTGCCTGGCCTCCCATCACCCGAGTGCCTGGCCTCCCATCACCGAGTGCCTGGCCTCCCATCACCCGAGTGCCTGGCCTCCCGTCACCCGAGTGCCTGGCCTCCCATCACCCGAGTGCCTGGCCTCCCATCACCCGAGTGCCTGACGTCCCCCTCCCGAGTGCCTGGCCTCCCATCACCCGAGTGCCTGACGTCCCCCTCCCGAGTGCCTGGCCGCTCTGCACCTGAGCTAATTAGCGCAATGTCACCCCGCAATCCCCAGCCGGAGACGGGCGCCAAGGAGGTTGAGGCCTTCCTGGCCGGCTTTGATGTCGCCGACGCCGCAGCCCACGCAGCCGCTGCCAGGCCGCCGCAGCCGCGCTTCGACCTCGGCGGCGGCGCCACCGGAACCGCCAGCGGCGGCCTCTTCGAGCACTTCGAAGTCGGCTCCATGGGGGTGAACTTCTGCGCCCAGGCCTTCCCCTGCCCGGCCGTCACCCATCCGCGCTTTCCCGCCCTCATGCTGGCCGCAGCGCACCTGTCCTCCCGCTACCTGCACCGCGAGATCCGCGAGATCGGCGGCGCCTACGGCAGCGGCGCCCGCGCCACCCCCGGCGCCTTCTACTTCATGTCCTACCGCGACCCGCGCTCCCTGGCCACCCTGGACTCCTTCGCGGCCAGCGCCGAGTGGCTGGCGGGCCGGGTGGACAGCCTGACGGACTCGGACCTGGAGGAGGCCAAGCTGGCCGTGTTCAAGACCCTCGACATGCCGGTGCCGCCCAAGAAGCGTGGCCTGGAGTTCTTCCTCACCGGCGTCACCGACGACATGCGGCAGCAGCTGCGGGACCGCCTATTCGACCTGGACACCTCCGAGGTGCGCCAGGCGGCCGCCGAGACGCTCGGGCAGCAGCAGAAGACGCACAAGGTGATCATCGGCTGCCGGAACCTGGAGCTGGACTTCAAGCAGTGGACCAGCTCGCCCATCGACTGACGGCCCGGCCTCTGATTGGCCGGCTGACTGTCTACCTGGCTGGCCTTCGAAACACGGTCCCTGAGTCCTGAGTTCGATATCCAGTCTTCTTAAGTTTACTTAGAAAATCCTGTTTTTGACTCTGTTAGACCAGCTCTTGTTTCCCAGCTCTCCTATAAGCATTTGTTCCCGGCAATTAACATCCAGTGTCTCAGCAGCAAGTATTCAGCCATCTGTGTGTCTGCAGCTCAACACCAAGCTCTGTAGTGGAGACTGTCCATCAGCAGCCCAGTGCTTACTCGCTTTTATAATTGATTTACAGTTCCACTTTTGCTAAAATAAATTGGAGTTCAGCAGATCCAGCAAGTCTGCTGCATTTCTTAGCAGAATTTATCAATACACTGACGCTCTTTGTGTCTCCTTTACCCGTTCTCTATCCCTCTAATCCACTCTCTGATCCCACTCTGATCCCACTCTCTGATCCCACTCTCTGATCCCACTCTCTGATCCCACTCTCTGATCCCACTCTCTGATCCCACTCTCTGATCCCACTCTCTGATCCCACTCTCTGATCCCACCCTCTGATCCCACTCTGATCCCACTCTCTGATCCCACTCCCTGATCCCACTCTGATCCCATACTCTAATCCCACTCTCTGATCCCACTCCCTGATCCCACTCTCTAATCCCACTCTGATCCCACTCTCCGATCCCTCTCTGATCCCACCCTCTAATCCCACTCTCTGATCCCAGTCTGATCCCAATCTCTAATCCTACTCTCTGATCCCACCCTCTAATCCCACTCTCCGATCCCAGTCTGATCCCAATCTCTAATCCTACTCTCTGATCCCACCCTCTAATCCCACTCTCCGATCCCACTCTGATCCCACTCTCTGATCCCACTCTCTGATCCCACTCTCATCCCACCCTAATACCACTCTCTGATCCCACTCCCAAACCAAGGATTACAAATCTCAGTTTCCGATTTCCTTTTTAATACTGGTACTCATATTCATGCGCCAATCGGCTTCGCTGATCCCAGCAGCAGCGAGCATTTGAACATCTCACCATGCCGCTGCCGCCAGCCCTGCTTGCCCGCCTCAAGCGACGTGGCATCGTCAAGGACGGCGGCGATGGCGCAGGAGCCGGCGGTGCCACCAGCCAGGAGCGGCCCGCCGATGCCGCAGCTGAGGACGGAGCTGAGAGCAAGGAGCAGCAGGAGGAGGAGGAGGTGTTCGCTGAGCACCGCGATGATGAGGAGGAGCCGGAGGCGGCCCGGCCGGCAGCGGGCGGCAAGAAGCAGCCGGCCGCCTCCACAAAGAGCAAAGCGGCATCCACGGGCGCCACTGATGACGAGAACACTGACGACGAGGACGATGACGAGCTCACGGTGCACCGGACGGCGAAGTGCCCGAACCGGCACATCCTGTGGCACGACTGCAGCGCCTTCTGCTTCAAGCGCTGGGGCCGGCTGAAGTTCAGCCCCGACAAGCGCATGCTGGCCAAGCGCGACCACATGCTGCGGCGCTTCCCGCTGCCGCCTGACTGGTACGAGGTGGCCGACCCCGCCACCAACCGCTTCTACTACTGGAATGCCGCCACCGAGCAGGTGAGTGGCCGGCGCAGTTCCAGTGGAGCTGTTGCAACTGGGTCTGAGGTTCAGTGAGACTAGATCTGAGATTCTGTGAGACTGGATCTGAGATTTAGTGAGACTAGATCTGAAATTCTGTCAGACTAGTTTTGAGATTAATTAAGAGGCGATCTGAGATTCAGTGAGAGTAGATCTGAGATTCAGTGAGAATAGATCTGAGATTCAGTAAGAGTAAATCTGAGATTCAGTGAGAGTAGATCTGAGATTCAGTGAGAGTAGATCTGAGATTCAGTGAGAGTAGATCTGAGATTCAGTGAGACTAGATCTGAGGTTTGGAGAGTAGATTCAGTAGATTCAGATTCAGTAGAGTAGATTCGGAGTAGATTCAGTGAGAGTAGGTCTGAGATTTGAAGAGATTTGGAGAGTTGATCTGAGATCCGGTGAGAGTTGATCTGAGATTAAGTGAGAGTAGATCTGAGATTCAGTGAGACTAGATCTGAGATTCAGTAAGACTAGATCTGAGATTCTGTGAGAGTAAATTTGAGATTCGGAGACAGTCGATCTGACATTCAGTGAGAGTAGATATGGTATTCAGTGAGAGTAGATATGATATTCAGTGAGAACAGCGAGAGTAGATCTGAGATCTGAAATTTTGATCTGAAGTTTGAACAAAATCGGTTGAGCCATTTTTTCTCTAATCGATCACATAGATAGATAGACACAGACAGACCATTTTTAGTTTATGGATCTGGGGATCAAAGATTCTATTCGAGTCTGATACTGAGACTGATTTGCCCCCAGGTCTCTTGGCTGTCTCCGGGCCACCCGCGCGCCGTCCTGTCTGAGGCGGCGGAGAAGCTGCGCCTGGAGGAGCGCCAGCGCCAGGACGAGCGCATGGCCGCCCAGGCGGCCGCCAAGGCAGCCGAGCTGGAGGCCGCCCGGGCCGCCCAGCAGGAGTCCGGCGACGCCGCCGCATCCTCCGCCGCTACCGCCCGCGGCGACGACGAAGCCGAGGACGATCGGCAGCGGCAGCGGCGCGACCACCGCCGGCGGAGGCGCCACCGGCGAAGCCGCAGCCGCAGCAGCAGCGGCGGCTCCAGCAGCGGCGGCGAGCGGCACCATCGCCACCACAGGCGCAGGCGGCACCATCGGCGGCGACGTCGCAGCTCCGGCGGCAGCGGCAGCGGCGGCGAGGACGGAGGAGGCGGCGACAAGCGGGGGGCGGCTGTGGACCCGATGGACCCCTCGGCCTACAGCGACGCCCGCGCGGCGACTGGAGCCGCGGCCTTGAGGCCTCGCGGCGCAGCTCCAAGAAAGCCGGCGGCGAATCTTCGAAGCGGCGCGGCGGAGGCGGCGGCGCTGCGGACGCCCCGCCCGTGGAGGTCACGGGTTCGCCTTCCGCCAGCCGCAACTCGGACTGAAGGAGTTGGCGGAGCTGTTGGAAAGCTGATGCGTTTATTCCCCGAACTGTGCCCGAAACTCCCCATTTAATAATTAACGCTCGTACTCGTAAATAAACTCGAGCCGCGGGCCGCTTGTACATGCACTTTCAGCCGCACTTGGGCTGTTTAAAAATCAACTTGTTAGCCAAGAGAACTTTGTGTACTTTTTACTTTCTTTGCCGCCAAGTTCCAATTGGAACAGCAGGCTGCTGACTGTTGCACCCTCGGTGCCAGATGGCACCCGACTGTTGCACCCGCATTGCCAGATGGCACCCGACTGTTGCACCCACAGTGCCAGATGGCACCCGACTGTTGCACCCGCAGTGCCAGATGGCACCCGACTGTTGCACCCGCATTGCCAGATGGCACCCGACTGTTGCACCCACAGTGCCAGATGGCACCCGACTGCGCTGCACCTCTGAACGGCGTCCTTATTTTGAAGAACACACAAGTATGCGTTCCATAGGTCGCCGTTGAGTAGATTTTGACATAGACATTGCCCAGTTGAGCAATCCACTCTTTCATCTGAGCCATCTGTGATTTCTGCCATAGACGGGCATTCCGCGAGTCCCCCAGGCGGCGGAGGGCGCGCGCCGCCGCTGCCCCAGCGCAGATTTTGCTTCGGCAAGCATTGAATCAGGCTGGCAAATGGCGCAGTCAAATCAGGGCTCGATTATCATTGTGGACAAGCTGCTGGAGCGGCTGTCCTCTAACAAGATGAAGCCGATTCTTGACAGCTGCATCCCCGACTGCGGCTTTGTGGCCTTCCGGCCCTTCCTGCGCCAGTCGAACGCGGACATTGTGTTTGACGCCGGCACGGAGAGGAAGCTGGTGGTGTCGCCTGAGCACTGGGTGATGCAGAACGACTCAGACTCTGGCCAGAAGTACGTCATCGACCTGCTGGGCTTCCCCGGCAGCCTGCTGATGGCCTACCGGCTGCACGGCATCGCGTCCATGGCGCCTCAGGACTGGTGGAACTGCATCGCCCAGTGCATCAGCCAGCAGGTGCACCTGGAGCACCGGGTCCGCCGGGATGACATCAGCGTAATGAGCAGCCTGCAGCAGGTGAGCATCTCCGCCTGCGTGGCCAAGCCGACCGTGGGCGTCTGGCTGCGGGAGATCGAGGCGGCTGTGTACCGCGGCACCGCGCACAAGACTGAGCTGGCCACGCTGCTGCAGCGGAGCTTCTCCAGCTCCACCGAGGCCTCCGACTTGGGCAACCTCAACTCGGCCGTTTGCGCCTTCAAGTACCGATTCGTGCCGGACTGTGAGTGGTCTGCGTGTGCTGCCTGCGGCATGGGAGAGTGCTCGGTGTGTGCTGCCTGCGGCATGGGAGAGTGCTCGGCGTGTGCTGCCTGCGGCATGGGAGAGTGCTCGGCGTGTGCTGCCTGCGGCATGGGAGAGTGCTCGGCGTGTGCTGCCTGCGGTATGGGAGAGTGCTCAATGTGTGCTGCCTGTGGCATGGGAGAGTGCTCGGCGTGTGCTGCCTGCGGCATGGGAGAGTGCTCGGTGTGTGCTGCCTGCGGCATGGGAGAGTGCTCGGCGTGTGCTGCCTGTGGCATGGGAGAGTGCTCGGTGTGTGCTGCCTGCGGCATGGAGAGTGCTCGGTGTATGCTGCCTGCGGCATGGGAGAGTGCTCGGCGTGTGCTGCCTGCGGCATGGGAGAGTGCTCGGTGTGTGCTGCCTGCGGCATTGGAGAGTGCTCGGTGTGTGCTGCCTGTGGCATGGGAGAGTGCTCGGTGTGTGCTGCCTGCGGCATGGGAGAGTGCTCGGTGTGAGCTGCAGGAGTGCTCTGGTGGAGTGCAAGCTGTGAGCTGTTGCGCTATCAGGCGGGACTAAAACTGCTGGCTGAGGCCCACCAGAGCGAATTTTCAAGCCGTTGCTTCCCCGCCCCGTCAGCCGCATTCCGAGAGCAGGAGTTCATGTGCGGCATCTACGGTGTGCGGATGCTGGGCAAGATGGAGGACTGGCAGCACCTGCTGCAGAGCTTCCAGGAAGTGTGCGCCTACCTCAGGACCAGCTCCGAGGACTACGGCATCGAGACGCCCTGGATGGAAGGCGTCCAGAAGATCCTGGAGATGCTGATCAGCACATTCGAGCACCGCGGCAGGCACAGCCTGGTGAGGCGCTTCTGGAAGAGCATGCTGACTGACGAGAGCGCCAACTGCTGCTCCGGTCACGTGCTGCACGGCTGGCTGGCCTACCTGTTCTCCTGCCAGGTCATCGAGCCGGTGGTGGACCTGCGCTGCATCCCCATCGACTTTGCGGTGTCCTGCCTGCCCTTCACGGCTGACGCCTTCGGCTGCTGCTCTGACTATGAGCTGTGCACAGGTGAGTCAGTGAGCTGTGCACAGGTGAGTCAGTGAGCTGTGCACAGGTGAGTCAGTGAGCTGTGCACAGGTGAGTCAATAAGCTGTGCACAGGTGAGTCAGTGAGCTGTGCACAGGTGAGTCAGTGAGCTGTGCACAGGTGAGTCAGTGAGCTGTGCACAGGTGAGTCAATAAGCTGTGCACAGGGAGTCAGTGAGCTGTGCACAGGTGAGTCAGTGAGCTGTGCACAGGTGAGTCAGTGAGCTGTGCACAGGTGAGTCAGTGAGCTGTGCACAGGTGAGTCAGTGAGGTGTGCGCAGGTGAGTCAGTGAGCTGTGCACAGGTGAGTCAGTGAGCTGTGCACAGGTGAGTCAGTGAGCTGTGCACAGGTGAGTCAGTGAGCTGTGCACAGGTGAGTCAGTGAGGTGTGCGCAGGTGAGTCAGTGAGCTGTGCACAGGTGAGTCAATAAGCTGTGCACAGGTGAGTCAATAAGCTGTGCACAGGGAGTCAGTGAGCTGTGCACAGGTGAGTCAATAAGCTGTGCACAGGTGAGTCAGTGAGCTGTGCACAGGTGAGTCAATAAGCTGTGCACAGGTGAGTCAGTGAGCTGTGCACAGGTGAGTCAATAAGCTGTGCACAGGTGAGTCAGTGAGCTGTGCACAGGTGAGTCAATAAGCTGTGCACAGGGAGTCAGTGAGCTGTGCACAGGTGAGTCAGTGAGGTGTGCGCAGGTGAGTCAGTGAGCTGTGCACAGTCAGTGAGCTGTGCACAGGTGAGTCAATAAGCTGTGCACAGGTGAGTCAGTGAGCTGTGCACAGGTGAGTCAGTGAGCTGTGCACAGGTGAGTCAGTGAGCTGTGCACAGGTGAGTCAATAAGCTGTGCACAGGTGAGTCAGTGAGCTGTGCACAGGTGAGTCAGTGAGCTGTGCACAGGGGAGTCAGTGAGCTGTGCACAGGTGAGTCAGTGAGGTGTGCGCAGGTGAGTCAGTGAGCTGTGCACAGGTGAGTCAATAAGCTGTGCACAGGTGAGTCAGTGAGCTGTGCACTGTGCAGCAGGTGAGTCAGTAGCTGTGCACAGGTGAGTCAGTGAGCTGTGCACAGGTGAGTCAATGAGCTGTGCACAGGTGAGTCAGTGAGCTGTGCACAGGTGAGTCAATAAGCTGTGCACAGGTGAGTCAGTGAGCTGTGCACAGGTGAGTCGTGAGTCAGAGCTGTGCACAGGGAGTCAGTGAGCTGTGCACAGGTGAGTCAATAAGCTGTGCACAGGTGAGTCAGTGAGATGTGCACAGGTGAGTCAATATAAGCTGTGGCACAGGTGAGTCAGTGAGCTGTGCACAGGTGAGTCAGTGAGCTGTGCACAGGG